>MDKI01057715.1:0-60283 GCA_005239505.1 Nicotiana paniculata | reverse complement strand
ATGATGCCAAAAGGGGGAAGATATGTGCTTTCAAAATTTCAAATGGTTTTAGTGATATTTATACCTAATGAACCTGGTATCTCTATGATGAATGCTTAAATCTATAAAAAGTGTCTATGTTGGATTGAACAGGGTTAAACACAAAGTTTGTCATCATCAAAAAGGGAGAATTTGTTGAATCAAGGCACTGCATGGTTTTGAAGATTGACAAATGCCAACTCAGTTGAACCAGGTCCATCAGGGCAAACATAGTCAAACAAACCCAATGGCATGAGAAGCGTCCATGCACAGGAGATAAACATTATCTGTGAACTAAGAGGTTATCTCCTAAGCGAAAAGGTTGCAAATTGATAAGAAAATGGAGTTTGATTTCAGGTAGGACATAATCGAGATCAAGGAAGTTGAGTGTGGAAGAGTTGTATTAGAACTGAACGACAATGTCTCAACTACTGATTCTATAAAATGTTGAAGCATTCCTGCTGAAAAAACAACGCACAAGCACAGAAGTGAAACAAGAGCTGAAAGCAAAATTACCAAAGCAATTTGGCAAGCAGAATCCTTGTGCGACACAAAAGCTACTTGAACTAGCTAGAAGAACCAGTTCCATCTGTTGTCTTTTGAGTCTAGTTGTTTGTAGTAGGTGATTACATATTGTATCTTTCAGCTTTATCAAGAAGCAATTGTAATAGGTACACACTGTTCAAGTTAGAGGTAACTTGAAGTTTGTCGCAAATAGCTAGAGGCTAGTTTGCCACAAAGGGATTAGAGTTAGTCCTTAGGTTTACAAAAGAGTTTATTTTGTAAATGCTGTTTGGTTCGTTGACATAAGTGAAGAGTTTGGGAAAATCCTACTGGGAATAGGTCGTGGTTTTTTCACCTTGAGCCAGGTGTTTTTCCACGTAAAAATTGCTGTGTTCTTTAGATTTTACAATTACTTTTCCGCAAACTGTAGAAGTTGGAACACCAAGAAGAACCAGGTTTTTCTATAACGACAACACTCGAAAATTGGACACGACACAAATCACCTCCCCTTCTTGTGTGGTATTGACGCATAAAACATCAATTGTCAAAGAAAATCAAGAAAGAGATCAATTGATTGCCGGGTTTGCTACCAATGTGTGTTGACAAAAATGTTCACGGAAAGCCAAGCAAAGAAAGTGAATGCTGTGAAAGAAGTACAACTAATGTCAAATGCTAATTATCAACATCAAGAAAGCCAACAACAAGATTACTCACAAGGAGGATATCAAAGACAAAACTACCAAGGGCCGGGACAACACCACTAATGGAGACCTAACCTGCAAGGGCAAGGTAACCAACAATGACGAAACGACCCTGGTAGTTCTGATCAAGGAAATTGGAACAACAACAACAACAATTTTGCAAATCGGAGTTCAAATCCCTATGTTCCACCAAAGAGACAATACTCTAATTCTCAAACATTAGAGGGAGAGTTCTTCAAGAGATTCCAAATTGGAGAACATGCTTGAAAGAGCGTCGCAAAACCAAGAGAGGTCCGACACTTCAATTAAAAACATGACCGAGCTTGTGGGTTCTCACACCGCATCTATTCAAAAGTTGGAGATGCTAATGAAGGATCTCTCAAGAGAACACCCCCCCCCCCCAAGTGATACAATTGCAAACCCAAAGGGTAGTGGAGGGCCCGACCTCTCATTGTATGGCCATTACAACTCGAAGTGGGAAACTACTTCAAAATGAGAGTGAACGCTTGGTCGAAGTGGAAGATGTTGAACAAGAAGATGAGGCACGAGTTGAGGTGCCTAATGTTGTTGAAGAGAGAAATCCGAAGAAGGTGAAAGCTCAAGAAGTGAGCCATGAAAAGGTAGAGGAAAAAGTAATAGGGACACCAAAACCTCTAACACCGATTCCTAGACCTTCCCCTCCATTTTCTCAAAGACTAGCCTAAAGAATTGATGATAGCAAATTCGAGAAGTTCTGTGACATCCTAAAGTGATAGGTGAACATTCCGTTTGTGGAAGCGTTTCAAAAGATACTCGGTTTTGCTAAATATGAAGGGTTTGATCACAAAAAAGAAGACCGTCAAGAATAAAACGGTGAGTGTCACCCACCGGATTAGCTCCATCATTTCAACAACCGCCATCCAAAAGAAAGAGGATCTGGGGGCTTTCACCATTCCACACACTATTGGACCGCGTGAGTTTGCACGAGCTCTTTGTAATAATAAGGCTAGCATCAACTTAACGTCTCTTGCTACCTACAAGCAATCGGGACTGGGAATGCCTAGGCCTACGAGTATGAGGTTGCAAATGGCCGACCTTTGGTGAAGAGACCGGTGAGGATAGTGGATGATGTGCTTGTGAAGGTGGGGAAGTTCCTCCTCCCCGCCGACTTCGTTATTCTTGATTGAATTGATAAAAAGATCCCTATTATCTTAGGGAGACCATTCCTTGCAACAGGGAGAACACTCATGGACTCGGAAAGAAATGAGATTAAATTCCGGGTTAATGACGAAGAAGTTACCTTTCAAGCAAGTAAGGGCATGAAATTGCCAAATGCGAGGATCTGGGGGCTTTCACCATTCCACACACTATTGGACTGCGTGACTTTGCACGAGCTCTTTGTAATAATAAGGCTAGCATCAACTTAACGTCTCTTGCTACCTACAAGCAATCGGGACTGGGAATGCCTAGGCCTACGAGTATGAGGTTGCAAATGGCCGACCTTTGGTGAAGAGACCGGTGAGGATAGTGGATGATGTGCTTGTGAAGGTGGGGAAGTTCCTCCTCCCCGCCGACTTCGTTATTCTTGATTGTGCAGTTGATAAAGAGATCCCTATTATCTTAGGGAGACCATTCCTTGCAACAGGGAGAACACTCATGGACTCTGAAAGAAATGAGATTAAATTCCGGGTTAAAGACGAAGAAGTTACCTTTCAAGCAAGTAAGGGCATGAAATTGCCAAATGCATATGGGGTCTCCAAAGTATGATGTGGTAGAAGATGCCATTGAGGTAAAGATGGGAGAGGAATGCCTCGGTGAGGACATGTGGAGCCGCCACAACTTGAACTCAAGCCACTACCACCACACCTAAGGTATAAATTTCTTGGCTCTAATGAAACTCTACCAGTAATTGTTTCCTCTTTGTTAAATGATGCGCAAGTTAGTAATTATTGGAGAAATTGAGGGAGCATAGACGAGACATTGGTTGGACAATAACGAATATCCGAGGGATTCCCGCCGGTACACAAAATCCAACTCGAGGAAGACAACAAACTTAGTGTGGAGCATCAAAGGGGGTTGAATCCCTCCATGCAAGAAGTGGTGAAGAAAGAAATTATATTAGATGTCGGGGTTGTCTACCTCATTGCCAATAGTCCTTTGGTGAGTCCGGTGCAATGTGTGCCAAAGAGCATGACCGTGATTCAAAATGACAAAAATGAACTCATTCCAACTAGGACGGTGACCGGAGAATTTGCATGGACTACCGAAAGCTCAATAGTGCCACTTGCAAAGACCATTTTTTCTATGCTTTTTATTAATCAAATGCTTGATCGGCTAGCAGGAAGGTCGTTTTATTGCTTCTTGGGTGGTTACTCCAGCTACAACCAAATCAACATAGCCTTGGAGGACCAAGAGAAGACGACATTCACATGTCCTTATGGAACCTTTGCTTTTAGCCGGATGCCATTTGGGCTATGCAATGCCCCAGCTACCTTTCAACGGTGCATGATGTCGATTTTCTCGGACATGGTGGAGGATTTCTTGGAGGTATTCATGGATGACTTCTTGGTAGTTGGAGACTCTTTCGAACATTGCCTTGATAATCTTAGGCAAGTACTCAAAAGATGAGAGGAGACCAACGTTGTGCTCAATTAGGAAAAATGTCACTTTATGGTGGACGAAGGTATTGTTCTTGGCCACAAAATCTCCAAGCAAGGCATTGAGGTTGATCGAGCAAAAATTAAAGTAATTTCCAAGCTTCCTCCTCCCACTGCGGTCAAAGGTGTTCGGAGTTTTTTAGGGCATGCCACTTTCTATCGGCGATTTATCAAAGACTCCTCAAAGATTGCAAGCTCCTTGAAAAGGATGCTAAATTTGTGTGTGATGAGAAGTGTCTCAAAGCTTTTGAGGAATTGAAAGCAAGGCTCACCACGACACCTATTATTGCACACTCGATTGGTCTCTTCTATTTGAACTTATGTATGACGCCAGTTGTGTGACTTCATCCTGTTGACTATGCAAGCAAGACACTCAATGGCGCAAACATAAATTACACCGTGACTGAGCAAGAACTGCTTGCCATTGTCTATGCTTTAGAAAAATTACGGGCCTATTTGTTGGGATTCAAGGTGATAGTCTTTACCGATCATGCTGCTCTCGCTACCTTATGGTGAAGAAGGATGCCAAACCGAGATTGATTAGGTGGATCCTTTTGTTACAAGAATTTGACTTTGAAGTCAAGTCGCAGATCACTTATCTAGGCTTGAAGAGGCACGAAGACCAAAAGGAGATCTATAAATCAATGACGCCTTCCCAGATGAACAACTTTTGGCAATATCTATCCCCGATGAATTGGAAGCTCATCAAAGGAAAAAGTTCTGTAAGCAATACTATTGGGAGGAACCCTTTTTATTCCGGATATGCGCCAACAACATCATTCGGCGTTGTGTTCTGGAAGATGAGGTGACGCCGATTCTCAAAGCATGTCATGACTCTTTAATTGGGGGTCATCACGGTGGTGGTCGTATGACGATGAAAGTGCTTGAAATGTGGTTACTATTGGCCACTGATGTACCAAGACGCAAATCTAATGGTCAAGGCATGCGAGCAATGTCAAAGACAAGGGTCAATTTCTAGAAGGCATGAGATGCCTATGAATTTTGTGATGGAGGTAGAGATCTTTGATGTGTGGGGGGTTGATTTCATGGGTTGTCATGACTCTTTAATTGGGGTCATCACGGTGGTACCGTATGACGATGAAAGTGCTTGAAATGTGGCTACTATTGGCCACTGATATACCAAGACGCAAATCTAATGGTCAAGGCATGCGAGCAATGTCAAAGACAAGGTTCAATTTCTAGAAGGCATGAGATGCCTATGAATTTTGTGATGGAGGTAGAGATCTTTGATGTGTGGAGGATTGATTTCATGGGTCCCTTTGTGAGCTCATACGACATAACATATATCTTGGTAGCAGTGGACTATGTCCAAAATGGGTCGAAGCAGTCGCCTTGCCAAACAACGAGGCAAGGAGTGTAACCACCTTGAAGAAGAACATATTTACTCGGTTTGGAACCCCAAGGGCTATCCTTAGTGATGGTGGTTCTCACTTTTGCAAAAAAGTCTTTGCGGGGTTGCTCGAGAAGTAGGAGTTAAGCACAAGGTGGCGACCCCTTATCATCATCAATCAAGTGGTCAAGTTAAAGTGTCCAACCGAGAAATCAAGAACATTCAAGCAAAAATTGTTAATGCAAATATGACCGATTGGTCAAGAAAGCTAGATGACGCTCTGTGCGCTTATCAAGCTGCATTCAAAACACCCATTGGAATCTCGTCTTACCGGTTGGTTTTTGGTAAGATATGTCCCTAGCCAGTGGAGCTAGAACACAAAGCCATGTAGGCGTTGAAAAAGTTAAATCTTGACTAGGCCGAAGCTGCTAATTTAAGGATGACATAACTCAATGAGATGGATGCGTTCCGTTTCCAAGCTTATGAGAACGCAACCAAGTATAAAGAAAGGATGAAGTATGTTCATGATAAGAAGATCTTGAAGCGGGAATTCAAATCCGGCGACTTGGTCTTGCTCTTCAACTCAAGGTTGAAGTTCTTTCCAGGAAAACTCAAGTCCAAATGGTCTAGCCCATTCAAAGTTATTAGTGTATCTATCTCCCTATGGCACTGCTGAATTAGAGTCCAAGGATGGGACTCGAACCTTCAAAGTAAATGGCCAAAAGGTAAAGCACTACCTTGGAACCATGGGAGAAAGGCAGCTGGTGGAACAACTCAAACTCAAAGATGGTCTTGTACCAACCTCCACAACTGATTAGCCAAAAAAGGGATAACATCGTCGTGACCTATGTCGCGACATTAATCAAGTGTTTTTGGTTAGATTTTTGTCTTTGTAGGTTTATTTGTCTTTGTGGAACATTTTGATGTGAGTGTTTAAGAGTGCAGGGTACTCAAAATGCAGAGATCAAAATGTTCTACAAAGACAAATTTCTAACCAAAAACATTTCCAACACACGGTTGCCTCCCAAGAAGCGCTTGATTTTACATCACGGCACGGCGATGTTACCCCTTTTTTGGCTAATCAGTTGTAGAGGTTGGTGAAGGACCATCTTTGAGTTTGAGTTGTTCCACCAGCTTTGAGCATCCTTTTCAAGGAGCTTGCACATAGGGCTTGCAATCATTGAGAAGTCTTTGATAAGTCTTTAATAAATCGCAAAGTGGGAGAAGGAAGCATGGAAATTACTTCACTTTTTGCTCCATCAACCTCAATGCCTTGCTAGGAGATTTTGTGGCCAAGAATCGTCCACCATGAAGTGACATTTTTCCCAATTGAGCATAAGGTTGGTCTCCTCGCATCTTTTGAGTACTTGCCTAAGATTATCAAGGCAATGTTCGAAGGAATCTCCAACTACCGAGAATTCATCCATGAATACCTCCAAGAAATCCTCCACCATGTCCGAGAAAATCGACATCATTCACCGTTGAAAGTTAGCCGGGGCATTGCATAGCCCAAATGGCATCCGGCTAAAAGCAAAGGTCCTAAGGACATGTGAATGTCGTCTTCTCTTGGTCCTCCAAGGCTATGTTGATTTGGTTGTAGCCGGAGCAACAATCCAAGAAGCAATAAAACGACCTCCCCGTTAGCCGATCAAGCATTTGATCAATAAAAAGGCATAGGGAAATGGTAAGGCAAGTGGCACTATTGAGCTTTCGCTAGTCCATGCAAACTCTCCACCCGATCACCGTCCAAGTCGGAATGAGTTCACTTTTGTCATTTTGAATCACGATCGTGCCTCCCTTCTTTGGCACACATTGCACCGGACTCATCCAAGGACTATCGGCAATGAGGTAGACAACCCCGACATCCAACCATTTTATAACTTCTTTCTTCACCACTACTTGCATGGAGCGATTCAACCTCCTTTGATGCTCCACACTAGGTTCGCTATCTTCCTCAAGTTGGATTTTGTGCTCACAAATACCGGCGGTAATCCCTCGGATATTCGCTGTTGACCAACCAATGGCTCGTCTATGCTCCCTCAGTGTCTCCAATAATTACTAACTTGCACATCATTTAACAAAGAGGAAACGATTACGGGTAGAGTTTCATTAGAGCCAAGAAATTTATACCTTAGGTATGGTGGTAGTGGCTTGAGTTCAAGTTGTGGTGGTAGGGAGGAGTGGTTGTATTCTCCAAGTCAGGAGAAAGCTTCTTCGGTGCATAAGTGTATGAACCAAGCCCTTCTAATGCGTTCACCGTCTCAACATATCCTTCCATGTCCTCACCATCAAAATTCATCAAAATCGCCGCTAATGCCTCACCGAGGCATTCCTCTTCCATCTTTACCTCAACGGCATCTTCTGCCACATCAATAACATCAAGTACCGAGATACTCTTGTATGCATTTGGAATTTCATGCCCTTACTTGCTTGAAAGGTAACTTCTTCGTCATTAACCCGAAATTTAATCTCATTTCTTTCAGAGTCCATGAGTGCTCTCCCGGTTGCAAGGAATGGTCTTCCTAAGATGATAGGGATCTCTTTATCAACTGCACAATCAAGAATAACGAAGTCGGCGGGGAGGAGGAACTTCCCCACTTTCACAAGCACATCATTCACTATCCCCACTGGTCGCTTCACCGAACGGTCGGCCATTTGCAACCTCATACTCGTAGGCCTAAGCATTTCCAATCCCGCTTGCTTGTAGATAGCATGAGGCATTAAGGCCCCATTTGTTTTTTTTAAGATTAAGACGTCTGAATCTGAATACACATCTGAATATCAAGATGTGTATTAAGATTAAGACATCTGAATCTGAATACACATCTGAATATATTAAGATGTGTATTAAGATCTGAATAGAAATAATTAAGACTGTTTGATTTTTAACATCTGAATGTATAAAATATTATTTGAAAATTAATAAACATAAAATTCAAATGAAATAACTAATCTTATATTCTATCAATAAAATATATAATTTTTTAAAATATGATAGTTGTTGGTGGTGATGGCTAACGGGTGAATGCCGACTGGAGGCGGTGGTTGGTGGTAGTTTTGGTTGATGATGGTGGTTCATGCTAGTAACTAGTAGTGATGGCGATTATGATTGAGTGTGGTGGTTGGTGATAGTTAATAATGGCGGGTGGTGGTAGTAGTTGTGACTGAGGAAGATGGTGGGTGGATAGTAGTAGGTTATAATGATGGGCAGTGCCGACTGTGGTTGTTGATAGTGATGGGGTGGTCAGTTGTGGTTGTTGATGGTGATTGTGGTTGTGGTTGTTGATGGTGATGGGGTGATCAGTTGTGGTAGTTGAGGTGGATGAGTGTTGATTGTGGGTGAGAATGATGGTGGTCGGAGTGGTAAGGATATTGGGTGGTGATGGTCAATAATGGTGGCGGCTATGATTGAGGATGATGGTGGCGTAGTGGTAATGGAGGTGGTGGTGGTGGTGGGGTAGTGGTGGTGGTTGAGTATGGTGGTGGTGGCGACATGGTGGTAGTTGATAATGATAGGAGGTGACGGTAGTTAATAATGAATATGTGATAGCATCTTAATGAAATTAAGTCTCTGTTATAAATCTTAATCATATAGACCTATTCAGACCCATTAAGTGGTTGTGAAGTAAAAAAAACAAACACACTTAATGATTAAGATCTGAATAATTAAGATTCAGACTTTAAAAACAAACGCACTTAATGTCTGAGATCTGAATGATTAAGATTCAGACCTCCATTAAGTGCAAACAAATGAGGCCTAAGTTGATGCTAGCCCTATTATCACAAAGAGCTCGTGCAAAGTCACTCAATCCAATAGTTCATGGAATAGTGAAAGCCCTCGGATCCTCTTTCTTTTGGACGGCGGTTGTTGAAATAATGGAGTTAATCCGGTGGGTGACACTCACCGTGTCATTCTTGATGGTCTTCTTGTTTGTGATCAAATCCTTCGAGTATTTAGCAAAACGGCGCATCTCTTGAAACACTTCCACAAACATAATGTTACCGATAATTGCTTTAAGATGTCATAGAACTTCTCGAATTTGCTATCATTATTGGCTAGTTTTTGAGGAAATGGAGGGGAAGGTCTAGGAATCGGTGCTAGAGGTTTTGGTGCCCCTATTACTTTTTCCTTAATCTCTTCATGGCTCACATCTTGAGCTTTCACGTTCTTCGGAATTCTCTCTAAGTTCAACAACATTAGGCACCTCAACTTGTGCCTCATCTTCTTGTTCAACATCTTCCACTTCGACCACCCGTTCACTCTTACTTTGAAGTAGTTTCCCACTTCGAGTTATAATGGCCATACAATGAGAGGTTGGGCCACCTTGAGAGATCCCTTTAGGTTCAACTTGGGGGTGTGCCTTGTTTTGGGGGTTTGTTCTCTTGAGAGATCCCTTATTTGCATCTCCAACTTTTGAATAGATGCGGTGTGGGAACCCATAAGCTCGGTAATGTTCTTAATTGAAGTGTCGAACCTCTCTTGGTTTTGCAACGCTCTTTCAAATTCTCGAATTTGGAATCGCTTGAAGAACCCTTCCTACAATGTTGTCTTTGGTGGAACATAAGGATTTAAACTCCGATTTGCAAAATTGTTGTTGTTGTTGTTCTAATTTCCTTGATCAGAACTACCTGGGTCGTTTCGCCATTGTTGGTTACCATGCCCTTGCGGGTTAGGTCTCCATTGGTGGTGTTTAGAGCCGTGATTTAGCAGGGTTGGGCTAGAGTTTTTGGAGCCCGTTTAAAAATGAGGCTTTTAAGCCCGACCCGAGTAAGCCTGTGGCCTGTGAGGCTTGACCGAGGCTGCGCTCGGCCAGTCCGGCCCGTGGGCCTAATAATTTTTTTAATTTAAAATATAGGAAATATATAACGTATACTGCCTCTACCGATGGAAAGTCAGAATTGGATCTTTACTTAGAGGAATCAAAGCTTGATCTTGAGAAGTTCCATGAGATGGATGTTGTCATGTATTGGAAGGACCATTCTAGAAATATCTCGATCTTTTAGTGATGGCGCATGATGTACTTAGTATTCCTATTACCACTGTAGCATCGAAATTAGCATTTAGCATTGGTGTGTTTTGACATAGTACAGAAGTTACATCCATCATGAAAATATCCAAACACTTGTTACTACTCGAAATTGGTTGCACATCTTTTCCCAAATTCAAACTGGTAATATTTTTTTTTACGTGAATTTGAATATTATTAGTTTTTAAAATTTATTTATTCTTAATATTTAACTAATTAATATTGCATATGAATTGTAGATGTAGATGAAAGTAAAGATGTTAAGACAACCTTGTTACAAGCGGATTCAAATGTGTTTGATGAAAATGACGTGTTGTATATCCCATAAGCGTCATGGACATTCTCTTGAATAGTTTGTGTTGAGTTTTGACTTTTAGTGAATAAAGTATAGTCTTGTCTTTTTTTTTTTTAGTGTTTATTGTGATATATTGGAACATTATAAAAAATTATTAAGTTTTGCAAAAAATTTCCTATAAAATATTTTTTAACGTTTAAATATTTTTTTTTTTTAGGTTATAACTTAAAGAAAAAATATAAAATTATATTTTAAAAAATTATGGGCCGTCCCGTGGGGGCCCGCAGCCCACATAAGGCTGGGGTGGGCTGATCATTATAAGGCCCATCAAAATGGCCCAGCCTAGCCCATCAATTGCTAAAGCCCACGTGGGCTGGGCTAACCCGGCCAAACCAATATTGACAGCTCTAGTGGTGTTGTTCCGACCCTTGGTAGTTTTGTCTTTGATATCCTCCTTGTGAATTGTTAACATAGTTTGCTTCTTCGTATTGCATTGGAGTTGTTGGCTTTCTTGATGTTGATAGTTAGCATTTGACAGTGGTTGTAATCCTTCCACAACATTCACTTTCTTTGCTTGGCTTTCCGTGAACATTTTTTTTCAACACATTGACATTGGTAGCAAGCCCGACAATCAATTGATCTCTTTCTTGATTTTCCTTGACCATGTCGGTCAAAGTGAGACTCCACCCGCAGTGTCGTCCAAATGCCAAGCTTGGTTGTGTTCGGGCACCTTGTCGAGGATTTGAGTGACTCTTGCAAATGTTTTGTCCATGAACGATCCAAACCCGTGTAGAACTTTTCAACAAAATATTTTCCGGAAACCCATGATTTCACCAAATACTTCTTGAATCCAAGCCCATGCTTCATGTAGTTGTTCCCCTGGCAATTGCTTGAAGATGAAAATTTTGTCCAGAAGTTCGGATTTCTTGCTTTGTGGGAACCATTTTGCTAGGAAAACAGTTCGGCCCAAGTGTGGACGTAGTTAGGAGATAGATTGTAAATCCATTGCCTTGCCTCTCCGGCTAAAGAGTATTTGAACACTCTCAACCTTAGGGCATCATCCAAAACATGATTCTGCTTATGCATTGCAAACACACCCAAATTCTTTTGAGGTGTTGTGTTGGATTATCGTCGGTAGAATTTCGGAAGAATCCCTACGCCTTAAGCATTAAGAATAGGCTATGTTCCACTTTGAAGGGAAGGTAGCCGCGTCCACTCTAGGAAGGACAATGGCATTTGTATCATCAACATACTCATCCATATCCGCAAACACGTTCTCCGACTCGCCTATGCTTTCCTAGTGAAACCAAAGGAAACAAGCAAAGTGTGATGGAATAGAAAAAGACGAAAAATAAAGCTCACAATAGTTAGTATTTTCAAAACCGTACTCCCCGGCAACGGCGCCAAAATTTGATACGCTCAAATTACACCTATATAAATGGTGTAAAGCGGTCGATGTCAAATACAATAACCCAACTAGGTTGGGGTCGAATCCCACAAGGAATAGGTGTGAAAAGGTTATTTGAATAGCGTGTCACTTGACTAAAGCCGTAATTCTACTCCGTTAGTTTTGAAAGAGTTTGGTAATTGTAAATTGAAAGAGAAGATATTTTGCTAAGATAATTGATTAATTGGATTAAGAAACCAAGGTTGTGTCCCCTTCTATGGAATGTAATGCTAAATTACACCTATATAAATGGTGTAAAGCGGTTGATGTCAAATACAATAACACAACTAGGTTGGGGTCGAATCCCACAAGGAATAGGCGTGAAAAGGTTATTTGAATAGCGTGTCACTTGACTAAAGCCCTAATTCTACTCCGTTAGTTTTGAAAGAGTTTGGTAATTGTAAATTGAAAGAGAAGATATTTTGTTAAGAGAATTGATTAACTGGATTATGAAAGGTTGTGTCCCCTTTTATGGAATGTAATGTTGTCGGTGTTAATATGATATATTTCTAATGGGAGGTTCATTGATATGCAAATGGTTCCTAAATGACTATCCAATATTTTCCCAATAGTTAGGTAGTATTTCCTCGTTATGATTTTCCCAAATACAAAAGATTTACAAAAGCAGAACTCACTTATGCCTAAGCGATTCTATTAAACAAGGTTTAAAAGCCTTGGTTTGTTGCTATTCAATTCTACCAAACCCTAACCCACTTTTCCAAGTGAAAGATAAAGTAAATTGACAGTAGTTATCAACCATAAATGAAGCATAAGAGATGAATAGAAATTAACCACCCATTATATATATATATTCAATGGTAAACACTCAGTTCTATTTCTGAAAATCAGTTCGGGTTCATGCCGGGACGTTCTACTACGGAAGCTATCCACCTTATCAGGAGGTTGGTGGAACAGTACAGGGATAGGAAGAGGGATTTGTACATGGTGTTTATTGACCTAGAGAAGGCGTATGACAAGGTCCCTAGGGACGTTCTTTGGAGATGCTTGGAAGTGAAAGCGGTGCCGGTAGCTTACATTAAATCGATAAAGGATATGTATAATGGAGCGCTGACTCGGGTCGGGACTGCGGGAGGTGACTCCGAGCTTTTTCCGGTGATTATGGGATTACACCAAGGATCTGCGCTTAACCCATTCTTATTTGCTCTGGCGATGGATGCCTTGACACATCATATTCAAGGGGAGGTGCCATGGTGTATGTTGTTCGCTGATGATATAGTCCTGATCGATGAGCCGCGTAGCGGTGTTAATGAGAGATCGGAGGTGTGGAGGCAGGCTCTGGAGTCCAAAGGTTTCAAGTTGAGTAGGACTAAAACGGAATATCTGGAGTGTAAGTTCAGCGGCGTGACGGGGAAGCGGACGTGGTAGTGAGGCTCGACTCTCAAGTCATCCCCAAGAGAGAAAGTTTCAAGTACTTAGGGTTTATTATCCAGGGAGATGGGGAGATCGACGGGATGTCACGCACCGCATTGGGGTGGGTTGGATGAAATGGCGGTTAGCATCTGGAGTCCTATGTGACAAGAAGGTGCCACCGAAACTCAAAGGTAAGTTTAGGCCGGCTATGGGGCTGAGTGTTGGCCAGTTAAGAATACACATATCCAGAAGATGAAAGTAGCCGAGATGAGGATGTTGAGATGGATGTGCGGGCATACTAAACTAGATAAGATAAGGAATAAGGATATTCGAGAGAGGGTGGGCGTTGCTCCCGTGGACGACAAGATGCGGGAAGCGAGGCTTAGGTGGTTTGGACACGTGCGGAGGAGAACAATAGATTCCCTGGTTAGGAGGTGCGAGCGGTTGGCTTTGGCAGGCACGAGAAGAGGTAGAGGGCGGCCTAAGAAGAATTGGGGCGAGGTGATTAGGCAAGACATGGCGCGACTTCAGATTTCCGAGGACATGGCTCTTAATAGGAACGTGTGGAGGTCGAGCATTAGGGTTGAAGGCTAGGGGGTAGTTCATAGTTTTCCCTTCTTTGTACCGGGTAGTCTGATAGAGTTTTGCCTATGTCGGTTAGCGGTCTATGTTGTGTTCACACTATTTTGTTGTTTTGCATAGTATTGTATATTGCACTCCCTTTCACTTATTTGGTGTCTCTTAAGAGGATATTATTACTTCTTTTGCTTCTTTTGTTGTAACAGATCTCTTCTTTCGTTTCTTTTCTGATTTTATTGTCTCTTCTGTTGAGCCGAGGGTCTCCCGGAAACAACCTCTCTACCCTTCCGGGGTAGGGATAAGGTCTACGTACGTCCTACCCTCCCCAGACCCCACTAGTGGGATTTTACTGGGTATGTTATTGTTGTTGTTGTTGTTGGTAAACACTCATTAACATTATACCCACTTAAGGTCGACAACCTTAGTATTTAAAGCTAGCTACTCGTGCCAAAATACAAGAAAAGTTCCTTCCAATTGGAGCTTGTTGCTACCTGGATCAATCAACCTATTCTAGTTCGCCTTGTGTCATCCGATTTTAGGGAATTCATTGGATCGTGAAGTTGCTTCACACCTGGCCATATCGAGGGAATGAAAATGAACTTGTCCCTAAAAAAAGAGAAAAGCGTTAGAATGGGAGAGGATGATCATTGAGAAAGATGCCTTAACAAGTTGGTCATCTGCCAAGACGAGAATGTGAGTTCTTCTTATTATCGGTTTAAAGACAGTTATAAAAGCTTACAATGAAGACAAAGTCTTGGAATCTATCCAAAAAGCTCCAAAATAAGTGATGTATTCAATACTCGCAATGTAGGACCTTTTTCAGACAAGATATCCACAAAACCCTAGTTATTCTATTTATAATGGCCCAAAAACCGCGAACAAAATGTGACAAAGATAGCCCTTCAGGTTAGTATGCGATCGCAAAATAGATCGCGGATCCGCAGTCCGCAAAATCGTTGCAACGCCGCAGATCTGAACTTGAGCACTTCCGGATTTCCATCGCATATCAATTATGCAGTCCACAAACTGATTCAGCGGTCCACATAATGGATCGCATAATCGTCACTTTGGATAACTGGGAATTTCTCTTGCATTTGTGCGGCAATTCTGCGGTTCGCACAATGGTTATACGATCGCATATTTGACTCTTAAAATTGGGCAAGTTTGGTTGCTTCTACGATAGAAATGCGAGCACATCACTTCTGCGATCGCATATCTGTCGCAAATCTGATTTCTTCATGGTTTTTGACATCTTTTTCATGTTCTTGGCTCTTTAAACGCTTTTCATGAAAAACAACAAAATTACATAAGAAATGACTCAAAATGCTTTAAAAGGTAAGATAATGTCTATGAAATTGGTATCGAAAGTGCCACATTTCTACGGCACATTAACACCCCCAACTTAAACTCTTGCTTGTCCTCAAGCAACTAAAGAGATACCATACTAGTGCCAATTTACTTTATCTTTCACTTGGAAAAATGGGTTAAAGTTTGGTAAAATTGAATAGCAAGAAGTCAAGGATTTAAACCTTGTTTAATAGAATTGCTTAGGAATAAGTGGGTTCTACTTGGCATAAATTGGTTTGCTCTTAATTGAAACTCTTTTAAATTTGGAAAAATCATAAAGAGGAAATACTGCCTAACTATTGGGTAGTCATAGGAACCATTTGCATATTAAAGGACCTCCCATTAGAAATATATCATATTAACACCGATAGTATTACATTCCATAGAGGGGGACACAACCTTGGTTCCAATTTAAAACCTTTTTCCAAACTAACGGAGTAGAATTACGACTTTAGTCAAGTGACACACTATTTAAAATAACCTTTTCACACCTATTCCCTGTGGGATTCGACCCCAACCTAGTTGGGTTATTATATTTGACATTGACCGCCTTTCACCATTTATATAGGTGTAATTTGAGCGTATCACTTATGCTTGAATTTTTTGAGAGTGCGAATATTGTAAGAAATAAAATCTCAAAGGAATTATTTTGGATTATTCAAAGAAACATAAGCAAAATTCCAGTATTTTACAAGATTGGATGCACTCTTAATATATATAATCAATCATTTATATTTTCTTGAATAAGGGTTACTTTATGTCTTTTTATATTTATTTTTTAGACTTACAATGTGAATTTCCGAGTCTTAATCATTTTCAACCACAAAACATAACGAACACACTTACTATAGTAATTATTTTGCATTGGGGTATGTGTTAGTGTAATAATTATATTTTCTATGACATTCATGCACCCTTTCCGGTATATTACACCGGACGTTCAAATTTCCTTTGTCTTTCATATATACTGCAAAAGTTTTTTTTCCGCCTATATGAGTCTGCTATGCCTTATGTGTTTATTCACTCAAACACACATATTTTCAGTTGATAAAAAACAAAACAGAGAAAGATGGATGTTGTCATCAGGAAAATTATTATAAAAAGAAGATATCATAGAAGCATTCGAGTTAAAACTCGATGACTTCATAGGTAAGTACGAAAGGGATATGGAAGAAATCAACACCAAGCTCGACAGACTGGAGATGCTGGCCAAAGTCGTCATCATCTCTGGCCAGATCAACGAGTGGCTAATGGATCACCAAGACTATCGTAGGAGGTGCCATCTCCGGCCAGCATCTCCTGTCTGTCGAGCTTGGTGTGATTTCTTCCATATCCCTTTCGTACTTAACTATGAAGTCAACGAGTTTTAACTCGAATGCTTCTATGATATCTTCTTTTATTTCATCAATGATTTTCCTGATGACAACATCCATTTTTCTCTTCTTTTTTTATCAACTGAAAATATGTGTTTTTGAGTGAATAAACACATAAGGATAACGTATTTATATAGGCGGGAAAAAAGAACTTATGCAATGTATATGAAAAGACATAAAGGAAATTTGAACGTCCAGCGTAATATACCGGAAAGGGCATGAATGTCACAAAATATGTAATTATTACACTAATACATACCCAATCCAAAATAATTACGATAGTAAGTGTGTTTGATGCACAAGAAAATGATTAAGACTCGAAAATTCACATAGTAAGTCTAAATAAAAATATGAAAAGACATAAAGTAAGACTTATTCAAGAAAATATAAATGATTGATTATATATATTAAGAGTGCATCCAATCGTTAAAAAAGTGCCTATAAAATACTGGAATTTTGATTATGTTTTCTTGAATAATCCAGAATAATTTCCTCTGAGTTTTTATTTCCATTCATCGTGATTACTCAACTGCAAGGAACGAAGAAGGTTCAAAATGATCGTTTCTCAAGGAAAAAAAGAATTCAAGGTTTTTAAGCCCTATGTTGCATGGATTGTCCAAATGTTGCGCACTTGTGTCGGATCCTTCAAATATGCACTACTTTTGGAGGATCTGACAAACACCCGGTGACATTTTCGGAGAGTATGAGCAACATAAGTTAAACCACAATAACAGAGCTGAAGACTTAAAGAATTTTCTTGATCTATGCACTCATGATGAATGCGGAAGTAAACTTGGGAAAACCAGAATTACAATAATTCCTTTCTGGATCTATGCCCTCATGGCGAATGTGGAAGCCAAGTCGATATCTACATTACTCCTAGTGCCCGGTTCAAAGAAATTACATCTTCTCAAATTCGAACGAGTACAGGAAGACCTTCAGAGTAGTGTAGGTTATATTAGAGAAGAAAAAATAGCAAAACCGTCGAGGTTCACCCTGAAACAAAGTAGTAAAGGAAGAGAAACTTCTCTTTATGAATCACAATATAGGGATTAAAATGGAAGTTCCATGACTAAGAGAACAGAAAGGAACTGAAATCTCGCTTGAAGAAATAAGATGACAAACTTGAGTTCCGATGATTCGGTGGTTCATCACTTGGGGAGGGTGGTTGATGGATTAGAAGGATGTGGGAGATTCAGGAAATCTGAATAGAGTGATTCCCGACAAACGATTGCATGTGGTATCAACAACGATTGAATTTGGTGAATCTTTATAGTTTACTCCGTTTCCGCGATGGTGGATTTCTAAAAATAGGGGACATGGTAGGAAATCTTCTTTATGTGCGAGATGAGGCTAGATAATGCTGCAGTGAAAGAATGATGAGACGTAACTAGTTTTGCCGGAATGATATTTCGTTGATTTTTCTTTTTTCGGGAATAAAAATAAAATTAAGAGAAGGGACTCGATAAAAATAGAGAGAAGAATAAAAAGAGGTGTTTCGGGAAAGATTCAACTTGATTATTCCCTCGAGTTATTGGGCTTTAAATAGTGATGTACCCATGTTCTAAAGTAGGAAGGAATATAAAGAATGTATAATTACAAGCTAAGAATCATGTTAATTGATCCATACAGGTTCTAGATGATTATGAATCTCCCTAATTGATATTATCGTTTACAATACCCGAAGGGAGTAAGTGAAGTATCAACACCATATTGTGGATGCCAGGATAGCGGAAATAGTGTGAAAATTTGGTCAATCAGCAAGTTACAAGGATACAATAGAGAAGGAATAGAAAAAAAAATAACCCAAAGCATTAGTGAAACCTAGTGGTGGAGGTGGGATCCAAGAGAAATGCAATACTATAAGCTCCTGCATTTTCCTTCTAAGAAAGTTCAGGCAAAGACTACGTACACACTACCCTCTCCAGACCCCACTTGTGGGATTCTACTGAGTTATTGTTGTTGTAAAGTTCAGGCAAAGAAGCTTATAGCTGAGGAGTAAACAGAGGGAAACCGGATATCTAATAAGGTATTGCACGAATGGTACTAGCATGCAATGAGCTGATGAGGCGTTTCTCATCAAAATAAATGAAAATTAACAGAAGAGCACCTGATATACAGGGGAAGGAGGGAAAAGAATTTATGTTCTTCACACGAATTTTTTGTTCCCTGCTCCAGATATCATGACATTGAAGCAGGTAAGAGCTGAAGAAAAGGGTTCACAACATCAAACCTCGGTGTGCCAGTGGATTCCGAAAAATGTGCAAGTCTAAAAGGCTCCAAACATTTTCAGTGATCCCATGAGATAGAGCATGATAAGCTTGTTTAGCAGCTTCTTGACGTGCTTCCAGAAGTTTTGCATCTGTAAGAAGGTTGCTGAGAGCTGCAACAAGAATGTGGCCAGAAACCTGACAGCGCAAAGAAGTCTGACAAGGGTCTCAAAGAGATAATATAAAAATCAAATACAAAGTAAACCACAATAAACAGTTCAATATGATATTGTCTATGTTGTTAATCTTCCAACCCCCCCCCCCCCCCCCCCAACCATAGGTTCATCAGCGCCAATTTATATAAAATCTGCAGTTGGATTCTCTTTTTAGTAAATATTTTGCTGTTGCAAATAAAAAGCTACAGTATTTATTACATATCTCACAAAATTCATATGGAGTACTTTACTTCAATGTACTGTATACTATGTAATAAATTCATAATTTCAGCAAAAGACAATAAACCTAGATTCTTGAAGCTTTTGTCAATCAATGGAGACTATTGACTTAAAGGTTGTTAATTATGAGAAGTCTTGCTAGTTTTAATTTCTTAATTCATTTTCTATTATTAAATAATTTATTTAATTCTCGCATTCCCATATTCATTGACACAGATTTTTTTTTATAAGTATAAATAGGATTTCTGCAACCATGCTCTTTCCCACTTCTCATTAATGGTTATATACTGTGTTGACTCTTCCATTTCTCCCTAACAGGTTGGTCAAGCCACTTTCTTCAAATTAGTGTTTGACAGGAAGCCTACAAATGTTGACCTTGAAATTTGACTACATAGGTCTTGCACCATTTCAACCACCCCCTTCTTAAAATATTCCTGCCATCCTTCCCCTTCCAATGCAAACCATGAATAAGGTCCTGTAGAACTCTTGTGCAAATCAACTGAGTTATACTTGTAAAAGAAAAAAGGAACACAAATCAACTGAATTATATAGATCACAGTAAGCTTCCAGACCTGTAATACTGACAAAGGATTCAACCGTTGCATCTGTATTGCCATATAAGAGAAATGACCAATATAAGGACCTGACAATTAGGCCAAAAGAAAGAACCGATATAAAAATACATTATGCACCAGATGAGAATCAAACATGGAATTCTACTACAAAATTAACAGGCATTCCAACGATCAAAAGCTCTATTTAAAAGAAGGGAACCAAATTCACCAGTCAAAACAGCACAGCCTGCTGCAGCTGCTTCTGAAATATTATGACCAGCTGAACCAGGTAGAAATGAACCTCCAATCACGGCTATTGGTGTTAGTCTGTAGAACTTTTTCAATTCACCTACAGAACAGAATGATAAGAAAATCAGTGACTTTGTTTCATTTAGATTTCTGCATTAACAAGCAAAAAAAGTATTTCATCAATTAAACACTGTAGCTAATCTTCTTTTTTATGAAGTTAAGACTGCACCTAATCTTCTAGCTTATGTGGACAAACATATAATATAAGGATAGATATAATGTGGATTGTGGTATGAGGGGATAGATTTTCTCTCTTTTTTATTTTGTTTGGGGTTAGATTTTCGACCTGCTCCTCATATTCAAAGCTGGCTCTACTCTGTAAACTAAACACAAGGAAAATTTGTGAGACTCGGAAATTGGAACTTTTAGCTATTTGTACCTTGTTGAAGTATGTGGATCCATGTCATATAGAAGTTTAAACAGGTGGCGAGAGACAAGATCATTAATCGGTGAATACAACACACCCAATAGTTATATTAGACGCATTTTTACCCACAACTTGAAAAAAGCTTATTAACAAGCAACAAAATCCAAAACTGTTTCTGATAATGTAGTTATTCCCAGTTTGTTAGAGATCCTACTAAAGAATTCAGAGAAAAAGCATGATGGAGACCATTCAACTACTTCACCTACAGAAAAACAATAATGTCACTAACTTTTTGAATGGAAATGCGGATGGCTAAGACAAATAGATCTAAAAAGAAAATCTCTTAGTCAGCTAGCTTAAAGAATATCATAAAGCAAAAAGAGGTCAACCTAATGTATCAACCACATATATGTTTGTTCCTGGCAGGAGCTTATCATGACGAGACCTTAATGCCACTCTTACTCCCTCTTTCTCCAGTTCCTGCATAAGTTGAAGAAGACTATCATAATCTAGCCTTGATAGAGCAAGTAATATACAAGTTCCATATTCTAAGATAAAGGTTGATAACAGTGGCGGAGGCATGATTTTCGTTAAGGGGGTTCAAAAAAGAAAAAAGTTAAATTTAAAAGAGAGTATGGCCAGTGGGAATTGAACTAGTGACCTCACAAAGGTTTTGAACCCCCTTTGACCACTGAACTATGTTTTTGGGTTGTGTCAGGGGGATTCAAAATACAATATGAGGTACAAAACAAATTTTGCATTATACATACGGTGTAATTTTTCGGCGACCCTTCCTCCCCCCTAAATTCGCCCCTGGTCGATAAAGGTCTCTTTGACATCCAATCATGTGAACATGAGGACATTTTTAATGGAAAGAAAGTGGTGCATGGTCATGGTTAATAACTTAATGATGCAGTCAAGTTTAAAGTTCAAGAGAGAAATACTAGAGCAATTTGAAGAGGACATAGATGGATCATCAATACACATAAAAACATTTATAATAGGCTAATGCACAGTAATCATACCAAAGCAATTAGTTCTCCATGATGAGGATGCCGAGGAACAATGATGGTAATGATATCCGGATGTATTTGCTTTAGTGCTTTGTGTACATCCAACATGACTGCATATCAATTTTGTCATAATTTCGTTCAGCAGCACAAAGTAACTTACAGTCATATTCAAGGTCATTAAACCATGAAGTAGACTCAATTCACTTCTTTTCTGCTCCATCCAAAGAGCAAAAGTTTACTCTTCTCAGATCGAGAAAAACTTCCTTCCCTTTCCCTTTCCCTTTTCAATAAGACAAACACTTGATAACCATAAAAGAGAACATCCTCACATGTATCTTTTTAGAGAAGTGATAGAGAAGTAGAACAGAATTCTCTTCCTTTTTTATAGATAAGTTAGAAGCAGAACAACATTCTTAAGTTAGATTCAAGAAGAAAGAGAGAGCAGATCACCTTAACTTTGTTAGCTGAAGCGGGAAATCAAGGTCAATCTGAACCACTAGGAATTTTTTACTTCAGCCATAAATGCATGACAACAGACTTGGCACAGAAACAATCAACTGGGTAGGTATCGATCGGATACCCATACATACATCTGAGTTCCTGGCCCCCAATCAAAATAAACCATCTACCAGTAATCATTTTTCTTCCAATCACTAATGCTCCGTGAGTTTTCTCTTTACTCAGTCGTAGACTCATGAAGTCATGAGTGATGAGTTTGAGGGCCCAGCCCCCGTGCCTAGTTCCTCTACCTCCACCTTTCCCCACTTAACCTATCCAAAACACCTTAGAGAAAATAGAAGGTAAGGGACTAAATCACAACATATTTTGTTCACACACGTGCCTAGATGAACTCAATCTCAGACTACTACCATGCATAGGATAATGGGGCTTTAAGACTCTCTCATCCAACTCCCTTTGCCTCATGATTCTTTTTGTTCCTTCATCTCGTCTTTAATACATGGAAAATATTATACATCAAGAAATTTACCTTTTTCTTCACCCTTATGAATGGAAGATGCCATCCAAACCTTTCTGTTCATAAGCTGTACCTGCAACTCTTCCAGAGCTCTTTGATCCCCTTCAGCAGTCTCAATGTTTCCTACAGCTAAATCAGGAAAAAAAGGAAGTGAGAGGTAGGGTACAACGCCTGCTCTCTGGTAAGCAGCAGTAGATGTGATAAATATTCCTGAACATGAAAAAGAAAGAAGCCATACGTGTATTCCTAAGCCACTAAGAAGAAACAAATAATCACAGTAAACTAAAGGATATACAAAAAAAGAGTTTATTATGAAGTGCTAGTAGCTCCAATGTACATGCAAGATAATAAGATCAGGTATTTTTAGTTTTGGCCATACCATACTTTAGGTCGCCACAAAAATTTATGATGAATGGCGGACACTGCAGCAGTTGAAAACGAATTGCCTGTGTAGTGCTCTGTGTAGAAATACAAAAACAGAAGCTTAAAGGTAAGATTATGCCTTTAAAAGATGATCAAACACACGTCAACGAAAAAACACGAGACGTACCAGTGGAAGAATCAGCAAGAATTTAGAGAGCATCAATGATGTTAGAGGAATAATAAATGATTGAGACCAACTGTCATAAGATTTTGCAGACATTCGAGCATTAAGCAATGCAAGTGCAATCTGAGTAGCATAACGGGAGTGTAAAAGTAGAGAAAGACATATTATACCAATATACAAGGGAGTAGAATGTGAAATACAAAAAAGAAAAAAAGAAGAACAAAAAAGATTGATGCTAACCCACTAAACTAGGTGTCTGAACAATAAAATAGGTTAAATGATATAGTCCTCTCATGAAAAAATAAAATAAATTTACATTACATCAGTTACCTCATAACAGAAAAATATAAAGATGATAAAACACAAGCCTTAGCCAAGATACTAGAAACTAAAATAGCAGATCTCTAAGTTAGGCAGCATTCATAGAATAAGATGTATATTTACCCCTTTCTTTGCGGCACCTATAATGAGGTTTGGCCAGAGCTCACTTTCAATTAAAATGATTGCATTTGGGTCCCAATAACAAAGGAAAGCATCAATGGCAGCTGGAGTGTCAATGGGAGAAAACTGGTACATTTGTGTAAAAAAAAGAGACATGTCAGAGGCACTCGTTCTACCTTCTAGCTTTGGTAAGAAAGACACATAAAATGTAATTGATAGTCTGCTACTATAAGTGCTTCAGTCTTGTCCATGGAACTAGGCATCTCAAGAGAAAGATTCAGAAGAAACAAGTGTACAGAAAAAGAAATGCCAGAACATATAAGAATGTTGCAAACGAACAGGGTCATTCTTCCAGTGTGGCTCAAAAGAAAGGGGAAGGGTGAAAAAAATCACAGCAATGGAAACGATCCTAGGATCCACAAAAAATGATAATTTAAATGTGGAAGGTGAAAAAAAATAACATGAGGGGAGGAAGAAGAGCTTGTGGTCTACACACCATGATAATTGATTCCTTAAAAAAAAATTACGCTTGCAAATGTTCAAAAAATTGGAATAGCAGTGCCTCGTCAAACAACTCACCTTAGTGATGTCAAGAAATCAAGCATAATACAGTCTTAAGGAAACAGCATAACAAATACCTGATAAATGACATTATTTGGAAGCTGGTGCTTTATCACCTCACTGTATGAAACCAATGAATCAGATAATATTGAATTTTTCAAGAAAGTAGGAGAAGCTGGTGCTTTATCACCTCACTGTGTGAAACCAAAGAATCAGATACTTAATATTGAATTTTTCAGCAGAACAGAAAGTAGAAAACATTGTGTGTGCTGTCACTGCAATTTTACACAAAGCTGATTTTTATTACCTTACAGTAGAAAGCAAAAAGTAGATTAGACATACTGAATTTTCTCTTCAATGGAAAATGAAAAAAGAGGTGGAAGAATGTCTCTCATTCTGATGATGCAGTTTCTTACAAATTAAAAGTTAAAACTATAGGAAGTGAGTAAATTCCCTACACTAGTAGTATGTAAAAAGACCTTGAATTAAAATTTATCATGGAAATATTGAAACACAACGGAACTCGAGAAATTCCTTTTCTCCTTTGAACCCTAGACTCCTTATATTGTCTCTGTAGATCACATCTTCTGTTCAGCAATAACTATAGTGATGAAAGAAGATCTACCAACTCTTCCAGCAATGAATGAAAAACAAGTTAAAACAGGTTATGACTTATGATACACCTCTTAGCTGTTCTATTGTGCAACACTTGACTCCCCGTAATAGCTTCACCTCCTGACTCTTGTCCAAACTTTTATATCAAGTACTTCTACATTTTCAAATATTTTTGGTTTCAGGTGCATGCTTTCATATATTTTCTTTTCAATACAATATATAAGTCATCACGATAATACATGAGCTTTTTTTATTCTCTGGAATATACACTGATAGCACCCAAAACGGTATTGAATCAAAAGCAATCATCTCGTGTAATGTGAACCACAATTAAAATCAACCCTGTGAACCACAATTAAAATCAACCCTGTATATTTAAATGCTTAAAAAGAAACAAACACAATACCCTAAAGAAGATGTTCATCCCTCACATTGCTTGGTCTTTCTCTATCCATAAGAATTTTCTAATCTTGGGTCAGCAAAAAACATAAACTTTTGACATCAATCCAGAGATTTTTAATGTTTATTTTTCTCGGTATTTTTTCCTGAGATTCTCGAGACACATAACATTCCGTACAGGGCTATTACCGCAGGTATAAAACTTGCATAAATCAAAGAACTTAACCTCCCTAAACCTCCCAAAACACAGGACCATCCTTTTCATATATCTCCATTTTGCTTAGAAAAACAAAAACTAAACGAACATTACATCCCCAAATTATAGAAAATCATTGTCAGGTGAAAAGACAACAAAACCAATTTTCTGTTAGTGCAAAATGTTGCAAGAAATTTGATAGGAAATAACAAAGCAACAAACTGCAACTACCAAAATAAATAAATAAAAATAATAACATTTGAACTTGGAATTCAAATTAGACACTCACAATGCTGATGTGGTGGTAGTCGTCATTAAGACAGTTACATCAGGCCTCCTCTCTATGCAGCATTTAATCACTGGAATTGCACACATTCCTTCACCTAATTCCACATTACAACAAACAATAATAACAATTTTTAGTTAGGAGTAAAAAAGAAAAAGAAAAAGAAAAAGAAACAACAACAATAACAATAACAAATCAACCAAAAAATTGAGCAGAGTAGCTGGAAAAATGAAAAGAGAAAAAAAAAAAAAAACTGGCCAACATACTTGACAATAGACACGGATACACAATTTATTAATTATAAGTACATACACAATGGCGGAAAAATTTAGTGCCTATATAAAAAGATTTATGTTATATACACTAACAGTGTAATGAATTTTTTACACCATTAGAGTAATTTAACATGTTATAGCAGGTTTCTAATCATTTATTCTAGGTCATAAATCAATGTTATTAAATGAAGTTAACTGCAATTACCTTTCAAATGACGTGATTGTGTAAATATTTTTACACAGTCAATACATAGAACTTAAACTCAATATAAAAACACATATGCGCGAAATGTGTGAATCTGTATATGTGTATGCATATGCAACATACACACACTAATTCTTCTTATATATAAATTGGAGTAAGAACTGAATCAGTGTAGTAAAAATGAAAGGATAAGGAGAATGACCGAGAGAGACAGCGTGGAACCAGAGGAGAGGTCCAGGGGGGCGAGGGAAAGAGGGGAATCCGAGACGCTCGCGCCAGCGGAGAGGATGTTCGAGGCCTCGGAATTTGCGCCACCGCAGGTGAAGGTGAATCAGCGGCGATAGGCCATAAGTTAGGGCTCTGTAAATCTTGTATACCAATTCACCTCTCTCCCTCCTCATTTTCCCCGATAATTCTGAGCAGTGTTATACTGTTGAGCTGTGAACAATGGAGTCCGCGTCCCAAATGGACTGCAAAATGAGCTAAACTGTAGTAATGGGTTCCGCTTTTCGTTTTTGTCTATTTCACTGTAGGCCGGCATCTTGTAACGGCTCTATATGCTTTCCCGAAAAGGGTCATATTTGCCCCTGTACTCCTTAAAAAGGATTATATTTGCCCTTCGTTATACTCTTTTGATATATTTATCCTTACCGTTATATTTTAAAATTATATTTACCCCTCATCCATTAAATCCCCATGTCCCGCTTTTGTTTTCCTACATGGCGCCTATATGGATTTCTTTTTCACAATTTAAATGTGGTCACATATTTAGATAATTTAACTCGCACATCCAATTAAACCCGACCCACTAACTAAAATAAACCGAAATCCTAATTCCCAAAACCCCAACTCGTCCACCTCTCTTCTCCAGGACAACTCCATGTTTTCCGACGAGCGAGAAAATTTTGACCAGTGAGTGAACGAAACTATAGTGTTACCTCTAATTCATTCAACAACAACAACTCGGTTCACGTCTCGCTTATAGACGCTATTCAAAACTTCACTCATCTTGACATTTTCTTAAATAACTCGAAAGTTTTCTCCGAGTTTTAGGCTTCTGTCAGTGCTCTATTTTAAGCACTGACCTTTGTCATTAACTCCATTGTTGTGCAACTCCTCGTAATTTACTTTGGTTACTACAATAATTGTGAGTTGTATCAGATTAGTCATTTTGAGTTCAAAGTTCTTGTATGCCAATATGTTGCCGCTTCTATATCGTTGTTGTGCATTTCGCACAATCTTCATAAATACCGTATTAAGAAATTGCTTTTCGTGGATCAATATCATAGTCTATTGACCCAGTTTAGACTTTACAGAGTTATATCTTTACAAACACTTCAAAATCATTGAGTGATTCATGTCTCCTAACTCCTAAGTATTGAAGGGAAACAAACTTACATACACAAAGGTGAAATAATTAAAAGAATCAATTAGAGATAACACTATAGTTTCGTTCACTCACTATCCAAAATTTTCTTGCTCGCCGGAAAACATGGAGTTGATACGGAGAAGATAGATGGACGAGTGGGGGTTTGGGAATTAGGATTTCGGTGGGGTTTAACTGGGTGGGCGGGTTAAATTATCTTAAATAGGTGACCATATTTAAATTGGGTGAAAAAGAAATCTACATAGGCGGCATGTAGGAAAACAAAGGTAGGACATGGGGATTTAACGGATGTGGGGCAAATATGATCCTAAGGTATAACGGTAAGGATAAATATATCAAAAAAGTATAACGAAGGGCAAATGTAACCCTTTTTGAAGAGTACAGGGGCAAATATGACCCTTTTTCCGTATGCTTTTTTCCTTTCCTTTTTTGCTTTTTAATAAATATTTGCACCATGAATAATTTTAGACACCTCTCTCCAATTTATAGTGTAACGATCCGACCGGTCGTTTTGAGCTCTAGCGCGTCGTTCGGCAGTTTGAGGCCTTGAGTTGCTTCACTTCAGGTATTATGACTTGTACGCGTGATCGGAACTGGAATTTTGGAAGTTCAGAGTTAATTTGGAAAGAGAATTCTCATTTCGGAACCTTTAAGTTGGAAGAATTGACTAAGGTTGGATTTTTGAGTAAACGATCTCGAAATCGGGATTTGAAGGTTCCAGCAGGTTTGTATGATGATTTCGAACTTGGGTGTATATTCGAATCAGGTTTTGGATGACCTGGGAGCGTTTCAACGTCTATTGTGGAAGTTGGCATATTGGAAGAAATTCATAAATTTGGGTTGAAGTGCATTTCAATGTTATCAAAGTCCATTTGGGATTCCGAGTCCGAGAATAGCTCCGTATGGTGATCTGGTATTGGGAGCGCGTCTGAATGTGGATTTGGAGGTTCGTAGGTCATTTCAGAGTCATTTGTTAAACGTTAGAAATTTGAAGGTTTTTGAGAAGATTGACCGGGAGTGAACTTTTGATATCGGGGTCGGATTCCGATTTCTGGAAGTTGGAGTAGGTCCTTAATGTCGAATGTGGCTTGTGTGCAAAATTTGAGGTCAATCAGACGTATTTTGATAGGTCTCGGCATCGAATGTAGAAGTTTGAAGTTCTAAAGTTCATAAAGCTCGAATTGGGGTGGGATTCGTGTTTTTAGCGTTGTTTGATGTGATTTGAGGCCTCGAACAAGTTCAGGTTTTGGGACGTGTTGGTGTAATTGGTTGAGGTCCCGAGAGCCTTGGGTGGATTCCAGAAGGTTAACAGATCGAGTTTGGGCTTGGAGGAGTGCTGGAGCTATTGTCATCTGGTGTAACCGCACCTGCGAGGTGCGGAGGTGCAGAAGCAGCCATGAGGGTCGCAAAAGCGATTTTGGCTGGGGAAGGCTGGGACCGCAGATGCAGTGGAGTTCCGCAGAAGCGGGACCGTACCTGCACTCGTGGGATCGCAGAAGTGAAGGCACGGAAGCGCCGTTGGGGGCCGCATATGCGGGGTTTTGTGGCTTGATGGAGGACCGTAGAAGCGACATTCTTGGACGCACCTGTGGAACCACAGAAGCGGTCAAGAGACCGCAGGTGCGAGGATCGCTGGGGCAGTGAGGTTTATTTAAAGCGGGACTTGGCCCATTTTTCTCTCATTTTCATTTGGTTTGGGAGATTTTGGAGAGCTTCAAGGGGAGATTTTCTTCAAGCAACACAAGCTAAGTGATTCCCTCTCAATATAAGTTAAATACATGGTTATTATAAGGATTTAAACATGGAAATTAGTAGAAATTATGGAGTTTTGGTAAAAAACCTAGAATTCAGTATTTTTGGAATTCGACCACGGGTTTGGGCATGGAATTGGACATAAATTATATATGTGAGTTCGTAGGGTTATGGGTAAGGTTTATCTTCGAAAATTTCCGGAATCCGGGCACGTGGGCCCGAGGGTGAATTTTAGGAATTCTTTAAATTGGGTTAGAAAATCCCCTTAATAGTTATAATATGAACTCTTGAGCATGTATTGACTATTTTCTATATCATTTGACTAGCTTCGGGTCGTTTGGTTAACTCCGAGTTGAGGATTGATAGCACAATTTTGGACAGGAAAGTGAGCTTGAGACGAGGTAAGTCTCCTTTCTAACCTTGTAAGAGGGAATTTACCTCATAGGTGAAATAATTCAATATGTGCTTCTATTTGTGGGGGTTACGTACGCACGAGGTGATGAGAGTCTGTGCGTAGCTACTATTATACTTATGTCCGGGTAGTCTAGGACCCAAATCACGTTATATTTGCTATGTTTGCATCCTACTTGTTAATTTAACCGTTTAAAACATATTGGAACTTGATAAAGAAAAATTTCAAAAGGTTAAACTTCACCTACTTGGGTTTTGGACCGGTCACTTGGCCGTTAATGAGAATTGATATTTCTTTGAACATCAAACCTAAATAAATCCTTGATATGGTTGTTTGAATGTGTTTATCTTTTGTGGAACGAGCCGAACGCCTCGACAGATTAAATAGATGCATCTATCGTTCCCGTCGTTCGACTCTCCGGCAGTGCACAGTTTAATATTATGTTGGATGGGGGCGTACGACCTCGGCATGATTTGCACATGACTTAATTGATTGTTTTGGAATTATTGATAATTGATGTGGCCTCATTGGCCGGAGATATAAATTGTTAAATGATGAAAATAAATTTGGAAATCTCCTATTAACAAAAGAATTGTTTACCTGCTTCATGTTATTGAGTTTACAGTTGCCTTATAAAATCCATAATTTATCATATTATCGGTATATTATTGTTGGCTATAGTAAGTGTCGGAGTCGACCTATCGTCACTACTTTTTCGAGATTAGACTGGATACTTACTGGGTACGCGTTGTTTTCGTACTCATACTACACTTGTTGTACATTTTGTTGTACATGCACATGTATGTCTAGTGGCTTTGTGGGCGCAACGGCGTGGTTGATACAAGGAATCAGGTGAACTGTATCTTATGAGACGATTCGCAGCCAGCAGAGTCTCCTTTAGAGCACTTGTATTTTTCTTTTCTGTCCAAATTTGTACTCCGGACAGTTATTGTAGTTTACTTTATTTCCTAGTAAATGCTCATGTACTTGTGACACCGGGGTTCTGGGAGGATTATGAGATACTTAGTATTGAAATTGGAAAACATTATTATTATTCTGTAAAGTTCGCCTTTTTACTAGTTAAGTTGAAGGAATTTATGATTTCAAAAAAAAAATATCAAAATGAGAATTTAATCAACTATTTAGTGTTGGCTTGCCTGACAGTGGTGTCCGGCTCCATCACGACCTTTAATAGATTTTGCGTTGTGACGATATGGTATCAGAGCACTAGGTTCACTTAGGTTTCACGAGTCATGAACGAGTCTAGTAGAGTAAAAGCGGATCGGTACGGAGACGTATGTACTTAGCTTCGTAAGGGAGCACTTCCCTTCTTGATTCCTCATCATGCAATTTGATTCTTTTGAGGCTTGTGCTTTATTTATTTCCTATTCAATCTTATGCGACGTGAAACGCTTGTTATAAATCGGGAATTGAGGAATTGTAATGGTACTACAGATGTGGTGCAAGATGTTTCTCCCTGCGTATTTGATTGGGATATTATCGCCGCCTTGCGGAAGGTCGTCCTATCATTTCAACTCAGTATCAGTATTACCTAATGTTTTGATATTTGGCATTGATTGTTATGACGATTCGTGTGTTGCTATCGCACAATGTGGTGTAATGGTAGGATGTTTGGCTATGCGTTGAAACATTGAATGACTTGGAAGGATGTTTACTCAGTGCAAGATTCAGAAATTTAGTATTTTATTTCCGGCTAAGGAAAGGCAACCGGACTATGAGTGTTCGGGTTGGGTTGATGGAGTAACGAGACTTGGTATTTTCGAGCGTGGTGGAATTTTAATCTGTGATGTGTTGTCACTGTCGTTGTATAATACGTTAAGTTCCCCGGTGTTATGGTTTTATACAATTCATCTTTGGAATAAAGTATTGTGAAAGGTGCAGGGGAAGTGGCTGTCACAGATCGCAGTGTGCGGTGGTTCATGATCGAATCGGTGTTCCTAGTGTTGATGGCTCGAGAAAGATGATTTTCTGAAGGGTTTAGAGCTGGTGGAGATCTGTTAGTTCAAGTGCTACATATATGGATTTTGACTTAAGGCAACAACTGGGAAGTGAAGGATGAGGAAGGACATGCGAGAGGTGTCTTGCGGTGGTTAAACTTCTAGAAGGCCAATTGTGAGAAGCAAGAGTCGAGTAGTTGCTTAAAGGATGAGTTTGACCAAAGTGGGAGAGTGTCAAAGTAGCATATGGGTTTTGTGGTAGGATTCCTATACGCCTTGAGAAAAGTGTAGAGAGATTTGGGATTAATGGTGGACAGTAACTAGATCTACGGACTTAATTTGGAATATTGGCTATTATATAGGGGAGATTGAATACGACAGGAAAGAATTTGCTTGATATGAATAAGGATACAACATGACCTTGTGTTGGAATGTAATGTCGCACCTTTAGTTGATGTCCATGTGGAGTGACAGGACTTGTACAACTGGTGAATGAGCACGGGCTCAGGATGGTTTAAGGATTTCATAGTAAGAGTACTCAGTGCAACGTTGTTGGAAGATGTTGACATGTAATCTTCACAGGTGGCTTATCCCTTGTGAGGGGGTTAGCGGTCTTGTGGTGTTGACGAAGATTCTATGAAGGATTCTACTGACTATCTAGGAAAAAGGTCAAATACGTGCATGTGGCTAGTGATTCAGAGTGTTCACGAAGTGTTTGATAGAAAGGTTTCGAGAAAATTCGGCGGGTTGATTGTGCAAAATCATTTCAATGGGGGGGATAAGGAATCTTGGTGGGTTCCAGAGTTATGCAATGGTAGCTTCAAGCTAAGTGGGAGAGCCCCACCGCCTACGATTGGATTGCATGGTTATCTACTTGTGAGGTTTCTGGTCATTGGTGTATTGGTGGGTTATTACGACTAAGGGAAAGGAAACATCAGTGGTGACTTGAGCAAGGGATTGAGGAATGTGTGCAATATTGAGTCTTATCGGTTCATGTGCTCGCAGAGCCTTGGAATTGATTATATTCGGGACAAAATCAGAGTGGGTGACTCTCAGCAACAGTCCTAGTGAATTCAAAAGTTAAAATGCGGTGCCTAAGGATTTCAAGCCCGCAATATGGTTAAGAATCGAGCTTTTGCAGCGGATTATGAAAATAGGGCTTGGAGTGTTCTATGTTATCTTCGGCTTGCAGTGTAGCATTTGGAGGAATGAGGGAAAATGACTTCGGGTTCGTAGAGGAATTTTCAGAATGGGTGTACCACTTGAGGATGTGAATATGCGCGCAAGGAGGGTATGAGATGGTTCGTGGGATTTGAGACAGCATGGTCTCGTGATATAAGGTCACTCAGGATGAGTGCAGATTTGAGTTCGCGACGTTTTGAATGAAGCTATTATTATTCCTAAGGCAAGTCTAGAGTAAATTAGAAGAAGTCAGATCGATTAGCAATGGTTGGATTGGCATGATGGTGGTAATGATCAGTTCCTTCGGCGTGTTGAGTTACACATGTGCTTTTGTGGAGGTACGTGCGAGGCTTGACGACCGCCGTAATTGATTTTATTTGGAGGCATTCGAGTATTATGGCCTATTACGTGTAGATGGATCCCGAAAGAGTTATGGTGGTTTAGACTACTACTTGAGGTCGGTATTTTCTGCGGATATGAGAATTTAGTCACGTGTTGCCATGGTTCTCTTGAAATGAGTTGAGTAAAAGGTTTCTATATGATGAAGTGTTTACCCTATTAGTGGTTCATGAGTTATGATGCAATTCTTGTACTCTTACGCATTGGCATGATTAAGTGCATCGAGTAGCAGGGGATTTTGAAGTTGAGGATCAAGGTTGCAGTTTGGTGTTGACAAGAATGTCACCAGCTCGGACGAGCAGGGAAAAGGGATTCGGATGATTAGAGTGAACATGTATTGTCTTCAGCGCCACCTGATATCAGTGTCATGTGTCAGAGGCTTCGTGTATTGATTTACGGATCATTGATTCGCTTTACAACATTAGTATGACCGGTGGTATGGAGGTGCAGACTTGTTAACCGGTGCATAAGGTCATAGGAGCGTATCCCACGGGAAGATTGTATCAGTGTGACATGTAGTCACTTGATTGAGTGAAGGATTGAAACCAAGTATGGAGATTGTGGTGCTATCATTCATGTGAGAATTTATGCTTGAAGGGCGCTCAGTTCATTTGGTTGTGGACTGTGGAAGTTTGTTCCGAATCGACGGTTGTTCTTGTGTGTCATGGGAAGAAGAGTTATTGTGGATCTTCGAAAGGTTATTGACCTAGTGCGGTACGATCAGAATCGGCTTGAGGTTCGTGGATGGATCTGAAATATGAATGTGGTCTCTATATCAGGCCGTATGTGTTCACTTTGGCATAACGCTCCTTTTGGAGGGGTATTCAGACGTTGGATGTTATTTCGTCGTTGGCTATTTCATGTAATACTCTATTGTGCCGTGTGGGTTGCGAGACGGCTTGATTAATTGCACATGTGTTGAGGTTCCGCGTGGAGATGGTGTTATGTGAGCATGATGACTCTCGAGATGCATATCATATATCACACCTTAGTCGTGCTTGAGTTTTGTGGCGTACAACGCTATCTGTCTCCCCGGGATTTGTATTATGCACTTTGAGTGCTTGTGGTCGATATTCAGGTACTTCGTAGTTATGAGCATTTTAGCTCGGTAAGTATTTTCTTATAGATTATTATGCGTGGATCGGGTGGCACGCCGCCATGGGTATCATGGTTGGATCGAATTGCACGCCGCAACAATGTGATGTTGAGTACAGTTTCCCCTATCTATTATTGTGTGTTTTCTTCTCATTTTCTGAGGAAGGTTCATAATATCCTTTCGGTTGTTCAACTAGTTATGTGGGTCGAGTGGTTCATTCCAGAGTTCGTTCTCCTTATGTATCACGTTAGAGTTTGTAGCTTGTTGGCACATTATGGCATCATATAAGACTTTTGGCAATGTGTGAGGTGGCTTATTGCCTGAGCAACTTGTACTGGGTGAGACGAGATTATTGGACCTGGGATCAGTGCGATTGAATCTATATAAAGTATATTAAAGAAATATAATTATTTGGTTCATAATGAGGCAATGGTTCTTGTCAAGAGAAGAAACTCAATGAATTATTGACTCAGCAGTTGGTCATGAATTTCTACACATCTCTTCCGTCGTGGCAGTATTGCAAGAGTTGGAACATGACTTATATGAGTCATGAGGTGTGTGTGAGCATCAGATTTGTGGAATGTCGGCTATTATTATCAGAGGATGTTATTATGGTCATGTGAATTATGCGGTGCATGGTGTTAATTCAGCAAAGGCATGCAATCATGTTTTGGTACATCGTGTGGTGATTGATACAGTGTTCGTATGTTGGAAACAGGCCTAGTAGAGAATTCTGGGTGTTGGAATTTGGCTCTAAGGCTTATTTTTCTAAGTAAAAAGGGAGAATCTTCAAATTTGTTCGAGCAGATGTGCTCAACTGAGTTGTGGTAGCACGGGTAGATGCACGAGGTGTTAAAAAGCGATTTCAGACAACTCCAAAGCAGTTCTTAGCATGTTCGAGGACGAACGTATGTTTAAGTGGGAGAGAATGTAACGACCCGATCGATCGAACACAACGAAACTACAACCAATATCTGCACACAATGTGCAGAAGTGTAGTATCAGAACAACCGACCCCATGTACTGAGTAAGTAACAAATCTAATCTTAGGTTAAAAGCAGTGACAAGCTATCACAAGGTCGGGTCTCATACCGGTATTCTACAACAGTTCACAATAGCATAACACAAGAAGTAAAAGGGTATCTCAGAAGTAAAAGGGCTCAACCCGTTCACATTTTCAGAAAAATAGGCATGCTTTTAAAATATTTTAGTGGAACTCAATTCTTTTGCCGAAAATGCCAAAAATACAGGTAAGTTTGAAAACTGTGATTTGTCTCAAAATATTTTCAACAATAAGTAAGAAGTTTCATTTTTCTTTCCAAATATCAAGTGCAAAAACACATCTTTGTACCCACATACCAATGTGTATAAAAAGTCATGAATGACGTGATACTATATAATATGAGGAGAAATGCATTTCTATGCATGTATGTCAAATGTGCATGTCACACCTCCTTTTTCCCGAGAGGGAGATTTGGGATAAGGGAGTTTTTCCAATTTAAGTGACATTAATTGAAATGAGATTATTTATTCTATTCAAAGTCACCACTTGGGATAATTATATGGTGTCCCAAGTCACCGGTTTATTTTAAATCCCAAATCGAGGAAAATTGACTCCGTTTTAAAGTCTGCGAAACCATAAGACCGGGTAAGGAATTATGTTAACCCGGGTGAAGGTGTTAGGCACTCCCGAGTTCCATGGTTCTAGCACGATCACTTTAATAATACATGACTTAATTAAATTGCTTAATCACGTATTTTATAACCTACGTACATTTACCTTTTTACCGCTTTTAATTACTCAATTTTTCGTGATTATGGAATTATCGCGAAGCGAGTCACGCGTACGTGTACTCTTTTTTTTTGGCGTGCCAAGAATCATGTCGCGCGTACGTGTACACAATTTACAACATTTAATTATTTAAGAGAAAAAAAAAAGCTTAGCCAAAATCGGGTGAACGCGTACCTTGATTTATTTTAAAAAATTGCTTTAACTAGGTGTTATTTAGGATATTCTGTACTTCCGTTAACAAGTTCTTTCTGCTCCTCTATCCTCTTTACTCAATTTCCTTTTTCTTTTCCCTCCTCCTTTTCTTTTTTGCTTTCAATGTTTTTTTTCGTTCTTTTGCTTTCTGTCTCTTTTGACTTTGTTTTTTGTCCTTTCTTTCTTCTTTTATCTTTTTTCTTGTTTCCATCCGTCCTTTTCTCTCTCTCTTTTTGTTTGTCTTTTATTTTTCTTTTATAAAGATTATTTTGGTGGTTACATGATAATGTGCAAAGAAATTGATTTACTTGGGAATGAGGTGAGGAAATATGTGAGGATGTGGGCTAGAGGTGAGAGAATGGGAGTCATGGGGTAATTGTTTAGGTAGTTAATAGGAAAATTTTTTAATTGTTTTTTTTAATTTTTGTTACCTTTTTTTTTGTTCTTCTCGTTGGTTGCCCTTTTTAAAAATAACTCTTACTTTTTTTTTTTTGAAATAAATAAAAGAGAAAGTAAATTGCATAACTAAAAATATGAGTGAGCTACTTTTATACTTAAATATTATATACATTAAAAAACTAAATATTTACACTATAGTTTAATTTACACTAAGAAAATTACTACTCTAACTTACATTTAAAATTAAAAGAAACCAGATATATATATATATATATATATATATATATATATATATATATATATATATATATATATATATATATATATATATATATATATATATATATATATATATACACACACACACACACACACATATCTTTTGTAAATTTTCTTCTATGTTGAACAAATCTTATACTTTAAAGAACATGAATATTTTTTGTAGTTTTTAATTTCTTAAATAAAACCTATTAAGAATAAGATAAAAATTTAAAATATTAAGATTAGAACTAAAAGGAATATTTACACTAAAATAGTATAGAATTTGGGGTGTGGTCAAAAATTAGGTGTTCACAGCATGCCCCTCTTTGGTTGGAAACATGAAGAGTTTTCAGGCAAAGAAATGAACAAGGTGACTGATTTTTGACCTCACTATTATTTGAAAAGGAAAAGAAGATAAAAGAAAAAGATACGACCGAGCCTTGGTTTTAGGCAGCCTACATATCCCGGGTTATAAGGGAATCAGGTCACGTGTAGTTCAAGTGGAAAATGACTGATGGAGTATTATTAGAGGGAGTGTCGAGTGAAGTTCCATCGAGGTTCCGATCCGCGGTTCCTACTATTACATCAAAATAAAAAGAAAATTACATACTCTTGAAATCTAAGAGTTACAAAATTCCTATCTAAATGCCATCTGGAGTCTTGTCTTGATTCATGACTTGCTTCCTTCATTGACTTTAGACTGAAACTTGATGCTCTCCGATATAAAGACTATGAAATATTCTCACAGGCTTGCTTTTTGATCTGGTGATAAGAAGATGGATCTTGAAATCCTTTGTCTCTGCATGCATTGTCAAAGCTGCTTGCGGCTGGTGTTGAGATCAAACGTTCCACTTTCTCGGGCGAGAGCCGGAATCTTATTTTTTGCACATCCAATCCATGCTTTGCGGAAAAACCTACAAGCCATCACAAACAAACAAAACTTTTCTGCCCCAGTTTGCATTAGGAAATTTTTGTGAGTTATTGAAAGCACATTAAACTATCTTTGCTATTGCAGAATAAAGAATTGAAAAAGACACATTTTTCTTTAAAAAAAATAGGGGATGTCGTACCCAGTGTTAACAAGAATGAAGGCAACCAGGGGATGTAGTATCATGTGTTGACGATAAGATGCGGCTCGTGGCACTTTGAGATGCTACTAGGAGATGTCGTACCCTATGTTAGTAATGAGAAATACAACCAGGGGATGTAGTACCCTGTGTTGACAATAAGACGAGGCTCTTAGATCACTAAGATGCTACTAGGGAGTGTCGTACCCTATGTTAGCAACGAGAAATACAACCAGGGGATGTAGTACCATGTGTTGACAATAAGATGCGGCTCTTGGCTCACTGAGATGCTACTAGGGAGTGTCGTACCCTATGTTAGCAACGAGAAATACAACCAGGGGATGTAGTACCATGTGTTGACAATAAGATGCGGCTCTTGGCTCACTGAGATGCTACTAGGGAGTGTCGTACCCTATGTTAGCAATGAGAAATACAACCAGGGGATGTAATACCCTATGTTGGAAATAAGATGAGGCTCATGGCTTGCTGAGATTCTACTAGGGAATGTTGTACCCTATGTAAGAAAATAAATGCAGCCAGGGGATGTAGTACCCTGTGTTGGAAATAAGATAATGCTTGCAGCATTCTGTGGTGCTACTAGGGAATGTCGTACCCTATGTAGGCAGAAAATAATGCGACCAGGGGATGTAGTACCCCGTGTTGACAATAAGATGAGACTCTTGGCTCTCTAAGATTCTACTAGGGAATGTCGTACCCCATGTAGGCAGAAAATAATGCGACCAGGGGATGTAGTACTCTGTGTTGACAATAAGATGACTCTTGGATCTCTAAGATTCTACTAGGGAATGTCGTACCCTATGTAGGCAGAAAATAATGCAGCCAGGGAATGTAGTACCATGTGCTGGCAATAAGATGCAGCCAGGGAATGTAGTACCCTGTGTTGGCAATAAGTAATGCGACCAGGGGATATGGTACCCTGTGTTAAAGATAGGGTATTGATTCCCTATAATGAAACTAAGAATAACATGATTACATGTATATTATAAGAAAACTAAGGATTTGAGAACTTCACTTGGCGGTGTTCGTCTTTTCACGAACTGTTTCCTAAAATTGTTCTGTTCCTGTACCGAACAAAGAAAAAAAAATTGTTAGTTTTAAAATGGTGCTCAGTTTGTGGCCTTGATTTCTTGGGCGACTTGACCTTGCGTCCATTACACTTGTTAGAAATACTGATTCCGTCGATGGTCATACAAATTGCCGAGAGATTCTGTCATTACTTTTCGGAGATCTTCTTTTTCAACATCAAAACCTGACTATCTTGCGCCTATCACCATTTGTGTTTATGGTGCAACCAAACTTGCTCCCAGAATAACTTTTGTCGACCCTTGACACATTATTCCGTCATTCAAGCCTTTTGCTCCTCGGGGAAAATCAAAGGTGGCTTTATGCCTTTGCTTATGCTGTTCATGCCCAGAAAGTTTTGTTTCATATAACAAGGAAACTGTAACCAATTTTGCGGTCTTTTCTTTGCTTTGCTTTGATGAAATTAGACTGAAAAGGACTCAAAAAGAATAGTACGAAAGAAACAAGAAGGTGAAATAATAGGTATTACAACTTAATCAAGAAGTGTACCTTTCAGAGAAGAAAAATAAAAATAAAAATAAAAATGACTTATCTGGAGGAATATGTTGACTTCAATGAACATGACATGCACTTTGGACTGGATGCCCGATCCGTCTGAACCGTCTAATTCTCAAAATCCATTGTAAACTTCACTTTGAAACTGAGTTCTTTGTCTTAACCATGCTTTGCCGGGATATATGAAGGCCTAAATCGATCAACGATGCCCTTTGTGGGTTTTCACCAATTGACCTCTCTCATTTGTCTTTCTCTCAACTCACTATTACCTTATAGTGCCCGTGAGAGTTTTTACCAATAAGACTCTCTCATTTTATTTTTCTCTCTTTACAATGGCTGAGGCATCACCATAATACACCAACTTAGCATCCTCGAAAGCTGATAAGAAGGTCTTAAAAAGGAAAGGTAAAAAGAACTATTCAACTGAATTACAACTTTTGGAACCATTTTGACGGAAAACCGTCGAAAAAAATAAAATAAAATCATGCCCCATTTTCTTTGAATACTGGAAAATTTGGATTTTTGTTTTAGTGTGACCGAACCCCAGAGTGAGGCTGTCTATCTATCCTTTCGGAATCAGGTCAGACATAGTTCAATTAACCTGAACTTGTTTTGATGATTTTTGTTTTGCTTTTTTTTTTTTCATTTTCATTTTTTTTCTTTTGATATATTTATTTATTTATTTTTATTTAAAAAGATTAAGTACATTGGTTCCAAATGAGGGGAAAACAAAGAAATAATATAAACAAGGCTTCAAAGGGCTAACTAGGGTTGACCAGTGTTTGGGTAGCGAGAATGATAGCCTTTCATCATCCCAACCTGAGAATGCTAAATATAAAAATGCCCCAATAGAGTTATGTCATGCATAGTATCTCTTGACGGCATCCGCATTGACGGATATATCAGTCACCTTGCTTTATATATCTGCCAAGTGTATAGATCCTTTTGATAATACTTTCTTGACGAGGTAAGGACCTTGCCAATTCAGGGCGAACTTTCCTTTTGCTTTTCCTGGTGCGGAAAGATACATTTCAAAACAAGTTGTCCTACCTCAAATTGTCTTGGGTGCACTTTATTGTTGTAAGCGCTTGCCATTCTTTGTTGGTATAATTGACCAAAACAAATTGCTGCCAAACGCTTTTCATCAATTAAACTCAACTGTTCTAATTGGGACTTGACCCGGTCAGTGTCTTCGATCACTGCTTCAACAATGATTAGGAGAGAGGGAATCTCAACTTCTTGATTCATTATTTCGAGATTAGACAACTTTTTAAGATCTGGGCATGAATTTCGCATGCATGTCATGTTTTTAAAGCCAGGATTAACGAAACTGAAAAGGATAAGAAATTAACAAAAATTAGGAAAAGGAAAAGATAGAATTTTACTAAGAAAAATGGAACTTTGTTTCATTGAATTTGAAAGGGTAGAAGGGTTAACATCAAAACAAATCAATTAAACTAAAATATCTGGATTACAACCCTTAAAATAATCCAAATACAGAAAAAGCAACAAAACAGACTACCAAGGCTCCTTCCTGATAGGAAGAGGAGTTGCTTCCCAGTTGTTGAGAAAGGTATCTGGACCAATGAGCTGAACACTTGCACGACTGGGGCCTTCACCAACTTGAACCATATTGATCTTATAGAACATCTCCTTGAGACCCAGGCAAACTTTATCATTGTCATCCTGTATGGATCCTTCGTCTTTCTTTTTTGATTTCCGAAACTGCCTGACCCGCTTTGAATTGCTTGCGTGGTCGCCTTAAGGGCTGCCTGACTCACAATTTTGCCCGACTTCATGCCATTCTTAACTATTTCACCAATCTTAATTGCCTCAGCGAAAGGTTTACCAATAGCGGCCAACATGTAATAGAGGTAATCAGGATCCTGAGCTTGGAGAAAATAGTCAATCATTTCTGCATCTTTCATTGGTGGTTTGACCCTAGCGGCCTGCTCTCTCCACTTGATTGCATATTCTCTAAAGCTCTCTGTTGATTTCTTATTTATGTTGACAAGAAAGGATCGGTCTTGAACTATATCAATATTGTACTAAAACTGTAGGACAAAATCTTGAGCCATATCGTTCCAAATGTGCCAGTGTGAGATGTCTTGATCTATGAACCACTATGATGCAATTCATGTCAAACTTTCCCCAAAATAAGCCATAAGTAATTATTCTTTGCCTCCTTCTCCCCTTAATCGGTTACAATACCTCTTCAAATGGGCAGCGGGATCACCATGCCCATCATACTTGTCAAACTTGGGGGTCTTGAAACCGTGTGGCAAGTGGACATGGGGGAACATGCATAGATCGTTAAACGAAACACTCTTATGGCCTCCCAAACCCTGTATGTTTATCATGGTTTGGTCCAAACTCTTCATTTTTTTGGTCATTTTCTCTTGTTCCATATTCTTGTCGGGCTTTTCGATCTCAACTGGGAACATGTTCTGAGGAGTATGCTTATATGAATATGGAACCTTGAAATTCGGTTCTGGAGAGTAATGTTGGGCATCATGAACATTCAATTGTGGATCATTATTATACTTTTGAGCGAGAGCCGATTGAGGAATAGTGAAAGTAGGGACAATGGGTACAGTAGGTGGGTCATTTCTGAGGCGTGCAGTTGGAGGACGTGTAATGGAGGTACTAGGGATAGTGGGAAGGTTAATGCTTGGATTGAATCTAGGTTGGTATAATAGGTTACTTGTTAGGGAGATGGGAACTTGATTTTCAACTGACACACTATGAAGATTATCCGAAAAGCCTATGGGTAGTGGGGGCGGTGCCTGTCCATTCACCCAAGCTTGGTACATCTCTGCCAATTGTTGTTTCAGCACTTTTACTTATTCAACCAGTTCTGTACCTTGTTCGACCAATTGTCCATGGACATCATCATTATCTGACTCATTCTCACTGTTGTTTGCCATTCCACTTTTTCTTTTTGATCTCGTGTTGTAAGGGTGATTCGCCAGTTTAAACCATAAACCAACCACCTCAGTTTAACTTTATCTTCATAGATGACAAACAACAAACATGTTAGAGTTAGGCATTTTGCCAATATTAATCACACATTGTATGTCGTGCACCTAATGCCATTTTTATATCTAAAATGATCTTGGAAGGCTTAATGCTTAATCCCGGCTTATTGATTTATTTCCCCTTGAACTTAACGCTCTTTTTTATTTCAAAAATTTCTCTTTTTTTTTTTGCTTTTTTTGCCCCAGATAAATTATGACTATGATCGCATCCGATGAGGATTGCCTACGTATCATGACGCCGCATGAATCAGACCATTACGTAGTTCAGGAAAATCTGGAATAAAGTAAATAAACTAACTCTTATTCTTATACAATTCAGACCATGAATGCTCCTAACAAAGAAAATATGTCTTTGGATTTCTAAGTTTTTCTTTTGGAAGACTTTTAAAGAAGAAATAATTTTTTTTTTAATTTTGATTTTTTTTTTGTTTTTGGGAATTTCCGAAAGAAAGACTTCTAAATAAGAATGCAAATATTTTTTTATTTTCAGAAGAAATTAAAAGAAAATATTTTTGAATTTTTGAAAAGTAGGGGCCGGACCCGATGGAGGTTGCCTACGTACCTCACATCCGGTGAGAATCAGACCCGCGTAATTCAGTGACTGTTTCAGGAATAGGATGACACTTTTTTGAAAAATTCAGGCTTATTTTGTAATAATTTTTTTTGGGTAAATACCAAGATTTTTCAAAAACCAGGTAAATTTTCTTTCTCATGTTTTCTCCCTTCTGGTTTTCCTTCAATTTTTATATTTTTATTTTTATATATATTTTTTGGTTTTTTAGAAACCGGTCAACATGCACAAACCGAATCAAACATAATGCACAAGTAATACATAAGATGCATCAGGATGGTCTTGCAATTCTCGGGTACACCTGTCCTAGACGGACCCAACCCTTGTGTTGAGTCCCCAAAGTCAAATGCACATGATGCAAACAAACGTTCCTACTAGGGATCTGGCATGAGGCTATGTTATTCTAGGTTTAAATCCTAGGGATAGTGTTTTAGACTTGGCTTACCCAAGCGGACAGCTCGGGCCGAGGTGAGGGCAACGTACCGGGAGCACGAGAGTCTAGACGGCCTAGTTACTGACCCAGGCTCGTTCTAATTGGTATGACTTCTAACAGAAAACTGGGCCATGCGCACGTGTGCACTATCAATTCAGAACACTCAGAAGGGAGGCGTAGGAAGACAATTTAATACAATTCAAATAATATCAAAGCGGTAAATAAGTGGCAATTATCACATTAGGCCCAAAAAGATAGTAATAGCGTCAAATCAATAAAGCCAAGTATAAATCACATTACAAGCTCGAATTCTGAACCCTGAACAGAAGTTCTGGGTTCTTGTCCCCAGCAGAGTCGCTAGAGCTGTCACACCTCCTTTTTCCCGAGAGTGGGATTTGGGATAAAGGAGTTTTTCCAATTTAAGTGACATTAATCGAAATGAGATTATTTATTCTATTCAGAGTCACCACTTGGGATAATTATATGGTGTCCCAAGTCACCGGTTTATTTTAAATCCCAAATCAAGGAAAATTGACTCCGTTTTAAAGTCTGCGAAACCATAAGACCGGGTAAGGAATTATGTTAACCTGGGAGAAGGTGTTAGGCACTCCCGAGTTCCGTGGTTCTAGCACGGTCGCTTTAATCATACCTGGCTTAATTAAATTTCTTAATCACGTATTTTATAACCTACGTACATTTACCTTTTTACCGCTTTTAATTACTCAATTTTTCGTGATTATGGAATTATCGCGAAGCGAGTCACGCGTACGTGTACTCTTTTTTTTGGCGCGCCAAGAATCATGTCACGCGTACGTGTACACAATTTACAATATTTAATTATTTAAGAGAAAAAAAAAGCTTAGCCAAAGTCGGGCGAATGCGTACCTTGATTATTTTTAAAAATTATAATTATGTCACGCGAATGTGTACACAATCACGATGATATATTAAGTCGCACCTAAAACATTTTTTTTTTGCAAGTATTCACTTTTAAGGCATTTTATTTTACTAAGAATGTTTGATCGCGATCACGCGAACGTGTACCTTTGTTTGTTTTGAAAATCGTATAGTGCTCCAACACGACATCCATAGCGTCATAAAAGGATGTGTCAATTATTAACAAAGATATTGGATTATAACATCAGAACAAAATGCATCATAAAATCAACATAAAAATGAACTTCAGTTTGTTTTCTTTTTGTTACTTTATGTTGAATTAATAGATAACTAATGTTTTCACATAGGAAGCTTTTTTAAGTTGCTTTAACTAGGTGTTATTTAGGTCATTGTGTGCTTCCGTTAACAGGTTCTCAAAAAAAAACCTACAAACTCTCACTTGAAAGAGACATATCACCGAACATAGTGCATCTCTATATCTATTAAAATTTCTCGACAAGTAAAATCCAAAAAGGAAGCAACATAATAGACTATAAGAGTTGGAGTAAGGTTACCAAAGCATGACAGTATATTGAAAAAAGCTTGAATCAAAAGTACCTTTATTATTTCAAAATCTGAATTTTAAAGCTTTGCAATTCAACAAACAGACCGAACACCACTGACCACGACCGAAAACCGGTGACGGCAACCTCGACAGGAAATTTAAACTTACAATCTCAAATGACCTTAGAGATGAAATAGGAGTACCGTGGGGCAAGGGAAGTTAGGACTTGGAAAGATTTTCAAACTTTAATGAAGGAGGTTCACGGTCTCTGCCGCTATTGAAGATGAAGGAGACTGTTCCTTTTTTTTTTTAGGTGCGTGGTTGCTGCTCCTCTATCCTCTTTACTCAATTTCCCTTTTCTTTTCCCTCCTCCTTTTCTTTTTTGCTTTCAATGTTTTTTTTTTGTTCTTTTGCTTTCTGTCTCTTCTGACTTTGTTTTTTGTCCTTTCTTTCTTCTTTTATCTTTTTTCTTGTTTCCATCCATCCTTTTCTCTCTCTTTTTGTTTGTCTTTTATTTTTCTTTTATAAAGATTATTTTGGTGGTTACATGATAATGTGCAAAGAAGTTGATATACTTGGGAATGAGGTGAGGAAATATGTGAGGATGTGGGCTAGAGGTGAGAGAATGGGAGTCATGGGGTAACTGTTTAGGTAGTTAATAGGAAGTTTTTCTTATTTTTTTTTAATTTCTGTTACTTCTTTTTTTTGTTCTTCTCGTTGGTTGCCCTTTTTTAAAAATAACTCTTACTTTTTTTTTTTTGAAATAAATAAAAGAGAAAGTAAAATTGCATAGCTAAAAATATGAGTGAGCTACTTTTATACTTAAATATTATATACATTAGAAAACTAAATATTTACACTATAGTTTAATTTACACTAAGAAAATTACTACTCTAACTTACATTTAAAATTAAAAGAAACCATATATATATATATATATATATATATATATATATATATATATATATATATATATATATATCTTTTGTAAATTTTCTTCTATTTAAACATAGGAAAAAATCTTATACTTTAAAGAACGTGAATATTTTTTGTAGTTTTTGATTTCTTAAATAAAACCTATTAAGAATAAGTTAAAAATTTAAAATATTAAGATTAGAACTAAAAGGAATATTTACACTAAAATAGTATAGAATTTGGGGTGTGGTAAAAAATTAGGTGTTCACAGTGCATATCAAATGCAATGCAACTCAGTGATAAAACCATATGCAAGCTCTTAGATCATCAATCACTCAGTCCTCCTAGTCACCCAGTCCTCCCAATCACTCATATATAGCCCCTGGGTAAAACATCACTCATATACAGCCCCTCGGGCAATAATCGCTCAATAGGTACTTGCGCTCGCTATGGGTGTGTACAAACTCCGGAGGGGCTCTTTCAACCCAAGTGCTATATCAAGCCAATCATGGAATAAATCAACAAACATGATGCAGCATGCAGTCCTCTCCCAAAAGTAAACATGCTGCGACGTGCAACCCGATCCCATAAATAAACATGTTGTGGCGTGCAACCCGATCCCATAAATAAACAAACAATCAGGCCCTCGGCCTCACTCATAAATATCCTCACAATCATTCCCTCAGTCTCACTCATAAATAATCCTCACATTCAGTCCCTCAGCCTCACTTAGTCATCAATCTCTCCAGTCTCTCTCTCTCTCGGGCTCACAATGTCATGAAACTAGTCTGAATATAATGATGTGATGTATCGATGAATATCAATAGAGACTGAGATATGATATGCATATGGTTGCGTATGACTGACTATATAAAACAATGAAAGCATATAAATCCACAACAAAAATGACCTCAGTGGGTCCAAACAGTATCGGCATAAGTCTAAGCATGATATCTAGCATGATTGTCAGCTCAACTACTATATCACATGGTGGAGACACAGATAACAACAAGATAGCGCCACTATACAGTGCCATGGGAACCTCAGAGTCCTAATTCACAGGGTGTACGTACACACGCCCGTCACCTAGCATGCGCGTCACCTCAATACCAATCACATAACACATATTACGGGGTTTCACACCCTCAACACTAAGTTTAGAAGAGTTACTTACCTCGAACGAGCCAATACTAATGTCGAGCAAGCCAAGCGATTCTCCAAAGATGTCATCCCGCGCGTTCTGACCTCCAAATGGCTTGAAACTGACCATCAACAATTCAAATACATCAAATAATGCTAAAAGAACCAATCCCGATCATAAAAGATCGATCTTGAATCAAAGCCCGAAACTGGCCCAAAAGACCAACCCGGGCCTGCACCTCGGAACTTGATAAAACTCATAAAAATTTGACAACTCATTCAATTACGAGTCCAACCATACTAGTTTCACTCAAATCCGACTCCAAATGGGTGTTCAAAACTCAAAAATTCATATTATGAAATTTTAAGCCAAAACCCCTAATTTCCTCCTTAGAAGTCATCAACCAAAAGCTAAAATCGAAGATAGGTTCATGGAATATAATCAAAACCGAGTAGATAACACTTACTCCAATCCTTGTGATGAAGATTGCTCCAAAAATTGCCTTAATACGAGTCCCACCTTTCAAAATATGATAAAGATGCCTCGATTTATAGCATTCTGCTCAGCGGCATTTGCGGACAACTCGTCGCACCTGCGACCACCGCATCTGCGGTAAGATCTTCGCTTCTGCAAACACTCACCAGTCGACCCCCTCACACATGCGGAACAATTTTCGCTCCTGCGCACCCGCAAGTGCGATCTTTCTTCCGCATCTGCGACAAGATCCAACCATGACTTCTTGCGCATCTGCGGCACATGGCTCGCACTTGCGCAATACCAATCGTAGGTGCGGAACACCAAAACCAGCAGCTGAAATACTGAAGAAAATGATCTGAAATCAATCTGAAACACGCCCGAGCCCCTCGGGACCCCGTCCAATCATACCCACAAGTCACATAACATAACACAGACCTACTCAAGGCCTTAAAACACACATAGCAACAACGAAGCGACGAATCACACCCCAATTCGAACCCAATGAACTTTGAACTTTCAAATTTCCAAAACACACGCCGAAACATATCAAATTATCCCGAAATGAACTCATAATTTGCACATAAGTCCCAAATGACATGACGCCGCTATTCCAACTTCCGGAACCACAATTCGAATCCGATATCTTCAAGTCAACTTCCGATCAAACTTATGAACTTCCCAAGCCTTCAAATCTCCAATTTTTGCCGAAACCTTCTAGAAAAATCCAAATGCAAATCCGGGTATACGCCCGAGTCCAAAATCACTATCCGAACCTAATGTAACCATCAAAACTCCGTTCTGGGGTCAAATTCTCAAAAAGTCAAACTTGATCAACTCAAAGCCTCAACCATGAAATTCATTCTTCCATACTGATTTTGAATAACCTGAAAAACAAACTGATGACTCACATAAGTCATAATACATCACACGGAGCTGCTAACGCCCGTAAGCAACCAAGCGAACTGCAAATGCTCAAAACGACCGATCGGGTCGTTACATCCTCCCCTACTTAATCATACGTTCGTCCTCGAATGTGCCGAGAGTTGTTCTTCAAACCATCAATCCGCCGCATAACATTACCATGCCATACCCGGGGGTGATCCCATGTCACCCTATCCCATATAGGTCTGATAACACAACATAACTGAAATTTCCTAATTCAACTCGGCCCATAAGCCTTAGAATCCAATTTCTACATCTGATATTCCTATAAGATCAAAATCTCACATTCACATACTGTATAAGTATGAACCAGTTGTATCAAGACAAAGTCATAACCCAAGTTGAAATCACATGATATACCACATAATTTAAACACTCATAGTGAAAATTTCTAATCACTGTAGCTGCTCAAACAACCCAATGCCGGTAATACACCTCTTATCGAACGAAGCCCCGTTCTAAGACCTTCATATACTGCCAATGATGAAAGAAACACGCAGAAACCCATAACCATTCGTCGGATCAACAAGTTGTGGAACCCCCTCTCTTTCGATTAGAACTATAGCAAATTTCTAAGTCGATTAACATCAATATCCTTCCAATATACCGCAACTAGATCCGATAGCACCCTTTCTAGGTACGATGACCTCCTCACACCTAACATAATCACTCTAGTGACATGACACATCAATAAAACTTAAGTCACAACCCGGGCAATCCGGGAAACCCGTGGGCCAAATAGCAACATTCCAAATGTAGTCAACCTGAAAATGCCTCAAACGAGAGGACTATTCTGCCAGATTAACAAATACCATCACAACACCATACTAAGATCCTAACACACACTGTAGAACCAGAACACACGAATCCAACACCAAGGATCATATCTCAACATAACTTCCCTGCAATGCGTGACCCCATCCAAACGCTGGTCCATATTATATACCTCGCTCCGCCTTGCTCAACATCAATAACCACGCGAAATTCGACATCAAGTACTCAAAGTGCATTACCATAACCATGGAGTATCAGATGATACAATGCCACACAAGACCCGAAGGAACATAACCAAAACGCCCTATATCACACAATACCCAATTATTCATCTCACTCAAATTTCGCTATAAGACCACAATAGAACCGCACTATGTGTTCCCAAAACCAATGAATCACAAGTCCTTGCAACATAGAAGAGTAACTCATAAATCATTTCAAAACACGAATAAGCTTAGCAACAACTGAATAGAACGTCCTCAACAATAGCATTATGGAGCCAACCAATCCGACTCGGTGTAGAATACACATCCTAATTGGGCCTACCAATGGAACCCCAAACCAACTCTAGTCACCCACAAATAGATAAATAACCCTTCGAAAGTCCACAATAACTAAATCACAACACACACTATCACTTAGCTAGCTTCAGCCACAACCTCGCGACCCAAAACTATGAAACAATCTGATCCTGAGAACTCCCAGTCTCCAAACCCATAGAACACACATATCACCATATCTGATCCCAACTCCACCACCAGAATGTCTAACATTTCTCCCATACAGGATCATACCAGGAGGAATACCTCTATAATCCTGCTGTGCCACAAAGAAAAATTTGAATATCCACAGTCGATCAATCAGGAGAGTGCCGCAGAACCAATGAAGTTTCCATATATCAAACACATTGCCCTTCCCGAAACATATACTCTCATCAAGCCATGCCAAGTAGTAACATTATTACCTAGTCATCTAAAACCGTCCATGTTGCCTACGAATTTCATGACCTTCTCTTCAAAACCGAATTGTGACCTTGCACATGCAATTCTCAATACTACACACCACACCACACCCATTACGCTATCATATGAAAGATACGAAAATCTCAAAACCAACTCCGAGTCGCAAGCAACTACATACTCGATTAGCCGTGAACTTTCCACTTGATTGTATCATGGAGAAATCACAATACGCAAAATGTCCCACACACCATTAGGAAATATACATATCAAATCATGGTAGAAACTATCAAGAACTCTCCGAAATCCATTTGCACTTAACCAAACCATCAGGACTAAATACCTCTAACTCAACCAAGCTGTGCAGGTCGCCAAAACCCAAGAGAATTGTCATGAATCACGTGTAGAAACTCACCACATCATAAGCACCCAAAGAACCGATCTTACCCTTTACCATGCCGATCCAACCTACTACCAAGCTGTCTTATTTCTCCGAGTTTCTTCTAAATTACCTTCAAATTGATTCTTCTCCTTTCCATAATACCACAATCCTCAACCATAACTCACCACGCGAGACTCTAGCATAAAGCCACACCGCCCTAAGGCTCATAAGCCGTTGAATGTTCTCTTAAGAACCCCAAAAGTACCACAACCCAAACACTTACTCCGAAGAGATTTCCTGCGAGTCTAAATACATTACCTTCACCTCCCTGATACTGATATGTAGAATCCGTAAAGATATAGAAATACCACAAGTCTTGACACCATCCAATGTAAATCCCAGTTTCTAGCCAAATACACATCCTGAAGATTCCCAATTGTTACATATAAATCTTGAATCTATTAGAACCATTCCTAAGAGTCATTTAATTTGCTCAAATCTCAATTAATCCGATCAAACGGACCGAACGACCTGTGCCCCATTAGCACACCAACACCCAAGCGAGTAATCCACACGCCTAAGCAATTGGGTGAATCCCTACTTCATGCACACTACATCTTTTACGAATAACAACTCTATCATTCAATGTTTCCCATATACATACCAAACATAATACAACTCGTATCAAGAAATTCCTTTACTCGAGTCATCCTCGATCTCAACCTCTACAAGTCATAACTGATTTACCAGTATACTTCAAACTGAAACCAATATAACACGTAATCGTGCAATCAACTTATCAATAACAGACTCCCCACTTGGATCAAAGCCATAGATATACACGCACAATAACTCACAATGATCATACTCTATTATTGCCACCATACCGCAGTGAGATTCAACTAAACCATTCATAAGCTCAGGCAACACCACTCATCTAATACCTCAAATCCTCTGCAACTCTCACATTCATCCTTGTAGCAGTCACGCCAACTCTCATAAGCGACTCGAACTCAAATTGCAACACATACCATACACTGGTAAAGGAAAACTCGCTACAAAACAACATAAGGATCACACAACCTCAGGACACCTCGCAGGAGATAAGTCCACCTACTTAACCTCAAACTGATATCTCTCTATACTCCTCCATAAGCATAACTATTATGCAATCATTTTATCTCCCTTAGTCTGAACTCATAACACAAGATGAAGATCTACTTCACTCCACAACTGAACTACATGAGAGGTCTTTCAACACACCCATAACTCGAGGCCATACACCAAATCCATACAGAAGCCAAACACCCAATAGTCCTTGCTACATCTCTAGCAAACTCTTCTTTTCACATTCGAACAATCTGAACACATCTTGCAATCAAATCGTACTCACCACATAGTCATCCAGTCACAAATCCCAACAATAAGGACACAAATGGACATATAAGTCCCAAATGCACGTGCTCACACAATCAAAATCTCAGTGCTCAAGCCACATACCAAAACCCACCTTAAGTCCTCCATACTGGCCCATCATTAACATGCCAAAATCATACCTCGCACCTCAACCATGTAAATCACAAGCCATCGATGCACATCTGATACCGAGCGCTCATGTGCGCATACGAATGCGTGGAAGAAATTCAAAGAGTTACGCTTCAAGCTGAATCAATGTCGCACGACAAGGAAAGAAAGGTGGGAAGTATATCCTAAATGTCCTGTAGCTCTCGAAGATAGGTATGGACATCATCATACTGGTCTGCAAGACTCTACTGGACACTAGCTCATGACTTGTAGAACCTATGAACCTAGAGCTCTGATACTAATATGCCACGACCCGAAATCCACTACTTGTGATGACACCTAACCCAACCCTCTAGGTATGCCAACAAATATCTATTCGATTCCACAAATTTTACCAAGGCAACTAAACAAAAGTAATTACTCAAATCTTATACATTTCCCAAGGACTGGTAGTACAAATCATGAGCTTCTAAGAATAGAGTTTACAAAGAGGAAATGAAATAAATACACAGTCTGTTTGAAAAGTACATAAACAACATAATTTAATCTAAGGCTACCCCGAACAACAGAGGCATAAAAAACATAATTTAATCTAAGGCTACCCCGAACAACAGAGGCACCGGCAACATGGACGCGGGTACATCTTCAAATCCAGCAACCATCAAACACAACGACACTACAACCAATATATGTACGCAATGTGCAGAAGTGTAGTATCAGTACAACCGACCCCATGTACTGAGTAAGTAACAAAACTAACCTTAGGTTGAAAGCAGTGACGAGCTATCACAAGGTCGGGTCTCATACCGGTATTCTACAACAGTTCACAACAGCATAGCACAAGAAGTAAAGCGGTATCTCAGAAGTAAAAGGTCTCAGCCCGTTCACAGTTTTAGAAAAATAGACATGCTTTTCAAATATTTTTGTGGAACTCAGTTCTTTTGCCGAAAATTCCAAAAATACAGGTAAGTTTGAAAGCTGTGATTTGTCTCAAAATCTTCAACAATAAGTAAGGAGTTTCATTTCTCTTTCCAAATATCAAGTGCAAAACACCTCTCTGTACCCACATACCAATGTGTGTAAAAAGTCATGAATGACGTGATACTATATAACATGAGGAGAAATGCATTTCTACGCATGTATGTCAAATGTGCATATCAAATGTGATGTAAATCAGTGATAAAACAATATGCAAGCTCTTAGAGCATCAATTCACTCAGTCCTCCCAGTCACTCAGTCCTCCTAATCACTCATATACAGCCCATCGGGAAAACATCACTCATATACATCCCCTCGAGTAGGGGTGTTCATCGGTCGGTACGGTATTTAGACATTTCGATTTTGCATTTTCGGTATTCGGTTTTGTATAATGCTATACCAATACCATACCTAATTAAATTTGGTATGGTTCGATTTTTCTCCTTTCAATTTCGGTTTATTCAGTTCGGTTTCTTCAGTTTATTCAGTGTGAATACTAATTAGTGCATAGAGTCATAGCCGGTAATATTTTTAATTAAAGTACTCAAAAGTACATAACTAAAAATGTTTGTCGATAAAAGTTTTGTCCAAAACCAATAAATACCAACCTAGAGAGAGAACCCTTAGAGAAATAATTGTCACTTGCTTAGAATTTATTGATAAACATAGAGAATAAAGGAAAGTAAAATTTTAGATTTCTTATATTTAAGTTATAATTAATAAAATGTGTATTGCGTAATATAATATATATTTCGGTACGGTATCAATATTCATTTTAAAATACCAAATATCATACCTAATACCATTTTAAAAAAAAACTTAAATCAAATACCATACCGAATACCAAAAGTTTCAATTTTGGTACGGTAATTCGGTATTTACCAAATTATGCACAGCCCTACCCTCGGGCTATCATCACTTAGTAGGTACCTGCACTCACTGGGGTGTGTACAGAATCCGGAGGGGCTCCTTCAGCCCAAGCGCTATATCAAGCCAATCATGGCATAAATCAACAAATATGCTGCAACGTGTAGCCCGCTCCCAAGAATAAACATGTTGCGGCGTTCATCCCGATCCCATAAATAAACATGCTGCGGCGTGCAACCCAATCCCATAAATAAACAAACAATCAGGACCTCGATCTCACTCAGTTATCAATCTCTCCTGTCTCTCTCTCTCGGGCTCACAATGTCATGAAACTAGTCCGAATATGATGATGTGATGTATCGATGAATATCAATAGAGACTGAGATATGATATGCATATGAGTGCGTATGACTGAGTATATAAAACAACGAAATCATATAACTCCACATCAAAAATGACCTCAGTGGGTCCAAACAGTACCGGCATAAGTCTAAGCATGATATCTAGCATGATTGTCAGCTCAACTACTATATCGCATGGTGGAGACATAGATAACAACAAGATAGGGCCACTATACAGTGCCATGGGAACCTCAGAGTCCTAATTCACAGGGTGTACACTCACACGCCCATCACCTAGCATGTGAGTCACCTCAATACCAATCACATAACACATATTGTGGGGTTTCATACCCTCATCACTAAGTTTAGAAGAGTTACTTACCTTTAACGAGCCAATACCAATGCCGAGCAAGCCAAGTGATGCTCCAAAGATGCCATCCCGCGTGTTCTGACCTCTAAACGGCTCGAAACTGACGAACAACAATTCAAGTACATCAAACAATGCTAAAGGAACCAATCCCGATCCTAAATGATCGAGTCTTGAATCAAAGTCCGAAACCGGCCCAAAATCCCAACCTGGGCCCGCACCTTGGAACCCGACAAAACTCATAAAAATCCGACAACCCATTCAATTACTAGTCCAACCATACTAGTTTCACTCAAATGCGACTACAAATGGGTGTTCAAAACTCAAAACTTCATATTATGAAACTTTAGGCCAAAACCCCCAATTTCCTCCTTAGAAGTCATCAACCAAAATCTAAAATCGAAGATAGATTCATGGAATATAATCAAAACCGAGTAGAGAACACTTACTCCAATCCTTGTGATGAAGATTGGTCAAAAAATCGCCTTAATCCGAGTCCCACATTTCAAAATATGATAAAAGAACAAAAGCCTCGATTTATAGCATTCTGCCCAGCGATTTCTGCATTTTCGGACAACTCGTCGCACCTGAGACCACCGCATCTGCGGTCAGATCTTCACTTCTGCAACCACACTCACCAGTCGACCCCCTAGCACCTGCGGAACAATTTTCGATCCTGCGCACCCGCATGTGCAATCTTTCCTCCGCATCTGCGATGAGCTGCAACCATGACTTCTTGCGCATCTGCGACACATGGCTCGCACCTGCGCAAAACCAATCGTAGGTGGGGAACACCAGAACCAACAACTGACATACTGAAAAAATGATCCAAAATCAATCTGAAACACGCCCGAGCCCCTCGGGACCTAGTCCAGTCATACCCACAAGTCACATAACATAACACAGACTTACTCGAGGCCTCAAAACACACATAACAACATCAAAGCGACTATTCACACCTCAATTCGAACCCAATGAACTTTGAACTTTCAAATTTCCAAAACACGCGCCGAAACATATCAAATCATCCTGAAATGAAATTAAAATTTGCACACAAGTACCAAATGATATGACGAAGCTATTCCCACTCCCGGAACCACAATCTAAATATGATATCTTCAAAGTCAACTTCCGGTCAAACTTATGAACTTCCTAAGCCTTCAAATCTCCAATTTTTGCCAATTAGTGTCGAAACCTTCTAGAAATATCCAAATGGAAATCCGGGTATACTCCCGAGTTCAAAATCACTATCCGAAATTAACATAACCATCAAAACTCCGTTATGGGATCAAATTCTCAAAAAGTCAAACTTGATCAACTCTTTCAACTCAAAGCCTCAACCATGAAATTCATTCTTTCATACCGATTCTGAATAACCTGAAAACTAAACCGATGACTCACATAAGTCATAATACATCACACGGAGCTACTCATGCCCGTAACCTACCAAACGAAGTGCAAATGCTCAAAACGATCGGTCAGGTCGTTACATTTTAGCGTTGTTTGATGTGATTTGAGGCATCGAACAAGTTCGTGTTAGGTTTTTGGGATGTGTTGGTGTAATTGGTTGAGGTCCCGAGGGCCTCAGGTGGATTCCATAAGGTTAGAGGATCGAGTTTGGGTTTGGAGGAGTGCTGGAGCTACTGTCATCTGGTGTAACCGCACCTGTGAGGTTTTGGCGGCAGGTGCGGAGCTGCAGAAGCAACCATGAGGGTCGTAAAAGTGGTTTTGGCTGGGACCACATATGCGATTGAGTTTCGGAGAAGCGGGACCGCACTTGCGCTCGTGGGATCGAAGAGGCGAAGGCGCGGAAGCGGCATTCTTGGACGCAAATGCAGAACCGCAGAAGCGGTCAAGAGACTGCAAGTGCGAGGATCGCTGGGCAGTGAGGTTTCTTTAAAGCGGGACTTGGCCTATTTTTCTCCCATTTTGATTTGGTTTGGGCGATTTTGGAGAGCTTCAAGGGGAGATTTTATTCAAGCAACACAAGATAAGTGATTCCCACTCAATATAAGTTAAATACATGGTTAGTATAAGGATTTAAACATGGAAATTAGTAGAAATTGTGGATTTTTGGTAGAAAACCTTGAATTTGGTATTTTTGGAATTTGACCACGGATTTGGGCATGTAATTGGACATAAATTATATATGTGAGTTCGTGGGGTTATGGATAAGTTTTATCTTCAAAAATTTCCGGAATCCGGGCACGTGATCCCGGGGGTGAATTTTAGGGATTCTTCAAATTGGGTTAGAAAATCCCCTTAGGATATGAACTCTTGAGCATGTATTGACTATTTTCTATATCATTTGACTAGCTTTGGGTCGTTTGACTCCGAGTTGAGGATTGAAAGCACAATTTTGTACTGGAAAGTGAGATTTGAGACGAGGTAAGTCTCATTTCTAACCTTGTAAGAGGGAATTTATCCCATAGGTGAAATAATTCAATATGTGCTTTTATTTGTGGGAGTTACGTATGCACGAGGTGTTGGGAGTCCGTGCATAGCTACTATTATGCTTATGTCCGGTTAGTCGAGGGCCCAAATCAAGTTATATTTGTGATGCTTGCATCCTACTTGTGAATTTAACCGTTCAAAATTTATTGGAACTTGATAAAGGAATTTCAGAAGGTTAAACTTCACCTACTTGGGTTTTGGACGGTTCACTTGACCGTTAATGAGAATTGATATTTATTTGAACATAAAACCTAAATAATCCTTGATTTGGTTGTTTGAATGTGTTTTTATCTTTTGTGGAACGGCCGAGTGCCTTGGAAGATTAATAGATGCATCTATGGTTCGCGTTGTTCGACCCTCCGGCAGTGCACATTTTAATATTATGTTGGATCGGACCGTACGACCTCGACATAATTTGCGCATGACTTAATTGATTGTTTTGGAGTTACTGATAATTGATGTGGCCTCACTGGCCGGAGATATAAATTGTTAAAAGATGAAAATAAATTTGGAAATCTCCTATTAACAAAAGAATTGTTTACCTGCTTCATGTTATTGAGTTTACAGTTGCCTTATAAAATCCATAATTTATCATATTATCGGTATATTGTTGTTGGATATAGTAAGTGTCGGAGTCGATCTCTCGTCACTACTTTTTCGAGATTATACTGGATACTTACTGGGTACACATTATTTTCGTAGTCATACTACACTTGCTGTATATTTTGTTTTACAGGCACATGTATGTCTAGTGGGACACTTAGTATTGAAATTGAAAAACATTATTATTATTCTGTATAGTTCGTCTTTTTACTAGTTAAGTTGACGGAAATTTATGATTTCAAAAAAAAAATTAAAATGAGAATTTAATCAACTATTTAGTGTTGGCTTTCCTGACAGTGGTGTCTGATGCCATCACGACCTTTAACGAATTTTGGGCCGTGACATATAGCCCGTTTTATCAAACTGTCAAAAACTACTTATTTTGAAAAGTAATTTGTTCAAAAGTATTTTTCGAAAAAGTACTTGTTAGAGATTAGCAGTTTGTGTTTGGCCAAATCGTTTGATAATACTCTTTGCAATATTTGATAAGCGAATTGTGTTTAGCCAATCTTTCCAAAAAATACTTTGAGTATCAAATTACGATAAAGGACATTAAAAATTAGTGTACACTAGCATTATTTTAAAAAAAAGAAATCTTAAACATATATTATGAAAGAATTAATTAATTTTTATTTTTATGTAATTATTTTAAATTATAAAACATAAAGTAATATTTATTAAGATTTTAAACAATATAAATATAAGTATATAAAAGCAATAATATTAATAGGAACACATGTTCATACAAGTTACCTTATACAAAAAAACACTATCAACTCTTGAGAAAAAATAACTAGGTAGTATTGCATTATGTCAACTATATTATATGCATGCACGCCACGAAAATATATAGATAAAATTACAGTTTAGATCATATAACATTGGTATACTATAAGAGGAAAAATTCATAGCTTATGAAGAAATTGCTTGGATATGGTGATTAACCTTGTTATTTCAAAGAGTAATGGAGACGAAGAAAAGAAGAAACATCGTATAACGACCCAGCCGGTCGTTCCGAGAGTTATAGCACCATTTCTCCCATTTCTGCTTCTTTATGTGTTGTTCAGCTTTATTATGTTGCATCGGGTTGGTTGGTTCGGGTTCAGAGTGGTTTTGGAGTGGAATGGGACACTTAGTCCCTTATTTAGAAAGTTAAGATGAAAAATATGTTGACTTATAAGTAAACGAATCTCGGATTGGAGTTTTCATGGTTTAGATAGCTTCATTAAGTGATTTTGGACTTAGGAGCGTGTTCAGAATGCAATTTGGAGGTCTGTGGTAGAATTAGGCTTGAATTGACGAAATTGGAAATTTGGCGATTTCCGGTCGGCAACGAAAAATTAGGTATCGAGGTCGGAATGGAATTCCAGAAGTTGGAGTAAGTTTATAGAGTCATTTGTGATGTGTGTGCAAAATTTGAGGTTATTCAGACGAGGTTTGGTAGGTTTCAACGTCATTTGAAAAAATTAAAAGTTTAGAAATTCGTAGGCTTGAATCCGAGGTTGATTTGATGTTTTGAGTTTTATGAAGGCTCGTCTTAGTTCGTATATTGTTATGTGACTTGTTGGTATTATTGGTTGAGGTCCCGGGGGCCTCGGGTGTGTTTCGAATGGTTAGCGGATGGATTTTTGTTGTTGAAGGGCTGCTGAAAATCTACTGGTGCAAATTGTTCTGGTGTTTCGCACCTGCGGAAGGGGGAGCGCAGGTGCGGAGGTCGCATGTGCGGATAAGGGTCGCAGATGCGGAAGTGGGACGATTGGGATTTGAGCGTAGGTGCGAAAGTTGGCCGCACGTGCGAGCTCGCAGGTGCGAGGGATGATGCGCAGGTGCAATATCTGGGCGAATAAGTGATTTCCGGAGGTGCAACGCTTGGACCGCAAGTGCGGTCGCGCGGATGCGAGAAAATGGGCCGCAGGTGTGAGATGCCTGGGCAGAAGGTATATAAGGAACACTTCGCGAATTTTCGGTCATTCTTCACAATTTTTAATCGGTTTTGGAGCTTGATGCGTGGCTAGAATTCATGGTTTAACATGTTATATGCCGTACATTTTATGTGCGTTAATGATAAAATTACACTTTTATGTGCATAATGGTGTTTATTTCATGTGTAGGTGCATTGGAGATGAAAACCGAGTTAAATGGATGCAAATACATCAAAAATACGCTTAAGAGTCGAAAAGGAAACACCCGGGCGTTAGCCGGACGTTTGGCCCCTAAAGCCAGGCTGACCCTGGCGTTAGGGGGGCGTTTGGTCCCTAACGCCAGGCCTGCCCTCGCTTTAAGGGGGAGTTTGAGCCCAAACGCCTGGGTCCTGATGTCCAGTCAATTCCGAGTTTTGAAGAGTTTAAGTGTTTCCCGGTTGGAATAGAAGTCTCCTACATGTTTAGGGTTTGTCCTAAACATATAAATAGACCCCAAAATACAACTTGAAGGGGATTTTTTCGAAGGAAGGAATCCACTGAAGTGAAGAACAACGTGTGGATTACTACTCAGAGAAGCAAACATTGATTTTCATAGCTTTT
>ML363512.1:0-56666 GCA_005239505.1 Nicotiana paniculata | reverse complement strand
GCTTCCTTGTTATTGTTCCTGTTCTCTGGCACTGGTCACACTTTTTAACAAATGTGTGGGCATATTTGAATAGCATTGGCCAAAAAAACCCAGATTGTAGCACTTTCGCTGTTGTTCTATCGCCACCATGATGACACCCATATGGTGATGCATGACAATCATACCGCACAAGTTCCACTTCTTTATCCGGAATACATTTCCTCANCCCCCATATGGTGATGCATGACAATCATACAGCACAAGTTCCACTTCTTTATCCGGAATACATTTCCTCATTAACTGATCACCACATTCTTTGTACAGGTAGGTCTCATCCCAGTAGTAAAACTTCACATCGCGTAAGAACCTCTTTCTTGCTTCAGATTCTATTTTCGGAGGAAAAACCCCACTCACCAGATAATTCACATAATCAGCATACCACGGAGGAGGGTCTTGGGTTATAGCAAAAAGTTGCTCATCAGGAAAAACTTCTTTAATATCTCCACCCTCCTCAACATGATCATGATTTTCCAGCCTTGACAGATGGTCAGCTACTTGGTTATCAGTGCCCTTTCGGTCTCTTATCTCCACATCGAATTCCTGCAACAATAAAACCCAGCGCATCAATCTAGCTTTAGATTCTTTCTTTGTAAATAAATACCTGATTGCTGCGTGATCTGTGTGGACTATAACTTTTGTTCCCACCAAGTATGCCCGGAATTTTTCAAAGGCCCACACCACAGCTAACTGCTCCTTCTCAGTGGTGGTGTAATTCTATTGTGCATCATCAAGGGTCTTACTCGCATAGTAAATGTAATAAAGCACTTTGTCNCTCCTTTTCAGTGGTGGTGTAATTCTGTTGTGCATCATCAAGGGTCTTACTCGCATAGTAGATGGAATAAAACACCTTGTCTTTCTTTTGGCCTAAAACTGCCCCAATTGCATGGTTACTTGCATCACACATAAGTTCAAATGGTACTGACCAATCAGGTGCAACAATTATGGGGGCAACTACTAATTTATTTTTGAGCTCCTCAAATGCCTTCAGGCAGGGTGCCTCAAAATTGAACTTGAAATCTTTTTCTAGCAACCTGCACAAAGGAGTAGAAATTTTAGAAAAATATTTACTAAAGCGCCTATAAAATCCTGCGTGTCCCAAGAAACTCCGGACGCCCTTCACTGAAATTGGTGGAGGTAGTTTTTGAACTGCCTCCAGTTTTGCCTTATCAACTTCGATGCCACTTTTAGATACTCTACGACCCAAAATGATGCCTTCCTACACCATAAAGTGACACTTCTCCCAATAACACCAGATTCGTTTCTTCACAACGGGACAACACCATGCTCAAATTTTTCAAATAATCATCATAAGATGACCCAAAGACTGAGAAGTCATCCATGAACACCTCTACGAATTTTTCCACCATGTCAGTGAAAATAGCCATCATGCATCTCTGAAAGGTGGCTGGTGCATTGCAAAGACCAAATGGCATTCGCTTGAAGGTGAAGGTGCCATAAGGGAAAGTAAACGTGGTATTCTCATGATCCTCTGGGCATATGACAATTTGATTGTAACCTGAATACCCATCCAGAAAGAAATAATATTCATGCCCTGCTAATCTGCCCAGCATTTAATCAATGAATAGGAGTGGAAAATGATCCTTCCGGGTTGCTTTGTTGAGCCTTCGATAATCAATGCAAACTCTCCAACTCGTAACAGTGCGAGTAGGATTTAGCTCATTCTTCTCATTCTCAATCACGGTCATCCCTCCCTTTCTGGGTACACATTGAACCGGGCTCACCCAGCTGCTGTCAGAAATAGGAAAAATGATACCTGCATCCAGCAATTTTATGACTTCTTTCTTCACCACTTCTTTCATGATGGGATTCAGCCTCCTTTGCTGCTCAACACTCGGGCGATGTCCATCTTCCAAAAAGATTTTATGCATGCAAAACGATGGGTTGATTCCCTTAATATCTGCAATGGTCCATCCAATCGCCTTTTTGTGCTCACGAAGTACCCTAAGCAATTTTTGTTCTTATGTATTGGTCAGGCTGGATGAGATGATCACGAGCAATGTCTCAGAATTCCCCAAATAGGCATAGTGTAAATGTGCTGGAAGAGGTTTGAGTTCCAGCTTTGGAGCCTCTTCAATAGATGGCTTAGGAGGGGTTAGAGTAATAGGCTTGTTCAACTCTTCAAATTTTCCTAGCCCGTGGAGGTAACTGCAGAATATTTCAAGAACTTTCTCAATGTCTCCCCTTGTTTCATCCCCACAGTCTTCTTCATCCCCAACCAACACTCGCTCAAGAGGGTCAACAGGGCTCATGTAGGGAACCATTGACGCTGATTTGCTTTCCACTACAGTAATCATGGATAGCTCTTCATAGTGGACAAGTAACTTGAGTGCCTTATAGACATTAAACACCTCCACTGGATCACCAACTCGCATCGTCATTTTCCCTTCACATACATCGATGATAGCTAGGACCATATCTAGGAAGGGACGCCCAAAAATAAATGGGAGTTCCTGATTAGGCTCATAGTCCAAGATAATGAAATCAGCTAGGAATATGAAAGAGCCCACCTGAACCAACACATCTTCAATTACTCCCTCAGGATGAGCAAGGGAGCGATTAGCCAATTGTAAAATCACTGGTGTTGGGCGTGGCTCACCCAACCCCAACTGCTTGACATAGCGGCATCAAATTAATGCTTACCCCAAGATCGCACAAAGCTCGCCCGACTGCATGCTTACCAATTGAGATTTGGATAGTAAAACTACCCGAGTCTTTTAATTTCTGAGGTAGCTTGCTTTGAATTCTTGAGCTAACTTCCTCAGTGAGCGCCACGGTTTCAAACTCAGTCCTTCGTTTATTGGCCACAATGTCTTTGATGTATTTAGCATATTGGGGCACCTCCTACAGAATGTCTACCAGTGGAATATTGATTTGTACCTGCTTCAAGAGGTCAAGAAACTTTTCGTATGCTTCATTATCTTTCACCTTTTGCAACCTTTGAGGGAATGGATGGGGTGGCCTCACAACAAATCGTGGGGGTTGCTCAGCCACCGCCTCCTTTGCTGGCTTATCTAATTCTTTCGGGTTGTCTGATGTTGATTCAATAGTGACTGGTTTCTCATTAAAAGTTACCTGCTTTCTCTTTTTGGACTGGACTTCTTCCAATTTCTTCCCATTCCTCAATGATATAGCATTGACAGATGCTTTAAGATTAGCTTCAGTGTCACTTGGAAGATCCCATGTTGGTCGGGTATTTTGAGAACTGGCGAGTTGCCCCACTTGATGTTCTAAATTTCTCATCGCTACAGCTTGGGCTTGGTGATCAGCCATTATTTTCTGTTCATCATTCTCTTCATAATGTCCTCAAGGCTTGCTGATGGTTCAGCCTGGGGTGGTTTGTACTGCTGTTGAGGTGCTGGATGCCCGTAGTGATTCTGAGTGCTTTGATTTCCATCCCAAGAGAATTTTGGGTGGTTTCTCTAGTTGGGGTTATAAGTGTTTCCATATTGATTTGCTTGTCCCCTATTCGCGTTACCCACAAAGCAAACAGACTCTGGATTAACTGGGCATAAATCACTCGAATGACCCTCTCCACAGACTTCACAAAATACCTGAATCTGTTGCACTGGTTGGGCCTGTTGCACTGGTTGAGATTGTTTCTTGTTAATGATCAGGTTCATCTGATTTACTTGGTTAGTCAATGTGGAAATCTGAGCTAACAATGCTGAGACCACATCTAGTTCAAGAACTCCTGGTGACTGTTGAACCACATTTCTCCCCATCTCACCTTGGCAGTCTATATTGCTTTTGGAGAATTTATTCAGTAATGCAAATATTTCATCATAATTCTTCTCCAACACCTGACCTCCGGGTGCTGCATCTACCAAAATTTTTTTTTGCGGATGGAGCCCTTCAATGAAAGTGTGAACTAACACCTCATTTGTCTGATTGTGATGAGGGCAATCTCTGAGTAGTCCCTTTAACCTTTCCCATGTTGAATATAAAGATTCACCCGTTTTCTGTTTAAAGGAGACTATCTCACTCCTGATCTTTGCAATCTTTCTCGAAGGGAAGAACCTTGCCAGAAATTTTCTCGCCAAACCGTTCCATGTTGTAATGGAATTAGCTGGTTCTGCCTTCAGCCATCGCTTTGCTTCACCCAATAGAGAGAATGGGAAAAGCGTGAGCCTCACATAATCTGGCGTGACCCCGTTAGTGATATAGGTATCACTAATCTCCAAGACGTTCAGAATGTGCTGCGGAGGATCCTCGTGTGGAAGACCCATAAACTTCCCGTTTGCATGAAGTAGTTGGATCATGCTCTGTTTCAGCTCGAAGTGCCCAGTGATTCTAGGCTTCACGATTCTGGAGGTAACATTAGCAATACTGGGCATTGCCACCTCCTGAACAGCCATGTGTTGTTCCTCTGCCATGTTCACAGGAAATCGGATGAAGTCATGAATATTGTCTGTATCTCTTGCTTCTCGCAACCTCCTGTGAAATGTTCTCTTAGGTTCGGGGTCAAAGCCGTCAAGTCTGTCCTGGATTTTGACCCTACGCATTCAATAGAAGTTCCTGAGATTAGAGAAAAAATCACGTGACGTTAGACTCAATGAAATAAAAAACTAATGCAAGTAACTAGAAAGTAGTCTATATTCAAGTCCCCGGCAACGGCACCAAAAACTTGTTGGTCCAAACGTCCACGCAAGTATACGTGGTCGTAGCAAGTAATATAATGTTAAATCGAATGTCGAACCCACATGGACTTGCGTAAACTACTTGCTGAATCACTCTAATTGTTATTAAATCAAGCCAAAATAAAATCCAGGAATGTAACTAATTTATACTACTAATCTATGGAATAACTAATTATCAAGTACGTAAGTATTGTTTTGTATTCAGTAGAGGCAAATATTCCAGGGTTGTGATCAATTCACCACTCGTATTGCATTCTAATTAACTCTCCCCTTCATATAATTCACTCATGGTTTCTAATTAATCGATTAACACTCTCATAACCTTCTCCCTAAGCACTACTCGCCTATAAATAGATTAACGTCTATATTCCTATGAAATTAATCTATTAGAACGCACTAACATTACGATGTTTAATTAAGCACGGTGACTAGGTATATTCCTATCCTAACCACAAATCCACTCCCCTGAAGGGTTAAGATCGCGCTCTATTCAATTCTTCTTTAATCTATATACGGCTTTCCCAAGCACAACATAGATAGTATATAGAACCAAATTGTTGGCCAGACAATTAAGCAATTAAACACAGAATTGAAGAAACAACCATATATTGAGTGAACTATAATCAAGGTTAAATTAATGTCGAATAACAATATTCATGGCTAAACCACAACACCAGAACAATGGGTGTTTAGCCACCCATGCTATAATCAAACAATTGCATAAGTGTTGCATAAATTGAAAATACTAGAGTAAGATGAAGAAAACTGAGAAATCCTTCGCTTCCTAATGATCCCGTGTGTATCTTCTCTCCAAAATGGCATACTCCCCTCAAAGTTGTGTTTTTGGGTCTATTTATATGTTTTGGGACAAACCCTAAACGTGTAGGACACTTCTAGTCAAACCGGGAAACACTTAAAACCTTCAAAACTCGGACTGGGCCGGATCAGGGACCAGGCGTTACAGGCCAAATGCCTGGCTAACGCCTGGCCAGGCCTGGCGTTATGGGCCAAACGCCCCCCAAACGTCTGGTCTCGCCGGGCCTTATAGCCCAAACGCCCGGCTAAAGCCTGGTATGACCAGGCTTTACAGCTCAAACACCGAGCTATAGCCGGGTTCACTCTTTTTTGACTCTTGAGCGTATTTTTGATGTTTATGCATCCATTTAGCTCGGCTTCCATCTCCAATTCACCTACACATGAAATAGACTCCATTATGCACATACGACGTGTATTTTTATCATTAACGCACATAAAATGTAAGGCACATAAGGCTTTAACCATGAATTATAGCCACACATCATCAGGGCTTAGTCTCATGCAAAGAAAGACAATGCTTAGCCTTATGCAATTAGGGAGGGAATGCTTAGCCTCGTGTAGGAGGAGGATATTGGGATTATCTCATGCAAGGAAAGGAAATGCTTAACCTTATGCAATTAGGAATGCAATGCTTAGCCTCATGCAAGAAAAGGGAGATATGGCTTAGTCTTATGCAAAGAAAAGGAGACAGGGCTTAGTCTCATGAAAAGAAAGGCAATGCTTAGCCTTATGCAATTAGGGAGGCAATGGTTAGCCTCATACAGGAGGAGGAGACTGGGCTTAGTCTCATGAAAGGAAAGGCAATGCTTAGCCTTATCCAATTAGGGAGGCAATGCTTAGACTCATGCAAGAAAAGGAGACAGGGCTTAGTCTCATGCAAAGAAAGGCAATGCTTAGCCTTAGGGAGGCAATGCTTAGACTCATGCAAGAAAAGGAGACAGGGCTTTGTCTCATGCAAAGAAAGGCAATGCTTAGCCTTAGGGAGGAAATTCTTAGCCTCATGCAAAGAAAAGACGATGAGTGATAGCAGAGTATTTCTTAGCTGGAGACGTGTTTGCATTTGGAAACTTTCCGTTATGATTTTTGATGTGTGTGTGTATTTGCGAATGTTCTTGTTCCTGCATCCAAAGAAAAATCATGAGTTTCGCGGGGAAGGTTGGTTCGTGCCTCCGCTTGCTTGATTTTCTTTGCTTTTGCCCTTTATTAAGATCATGTTCAAGTTACCCTGGGTAGCATCTGGTTGTTTATAAAATAAAGTTTTCGAAAAAAATATATGCGTGCATTTGATGAATATATTTATTTAAAAAAATATAGTAGTATTAGATAAACCAATGACCGTGACACTTTAGAGACATTGCGACTGCCCTGACCATGGTGGAAAATGAAGATTTTATTGAGTTGTGACCAAACTCACAGGGCTGCCTACGTATCCCCTCTTAAACGGGAATCAGGTCAAGCGTAGTTCAGTTTGTAACCTTCTTGGATTTGATGATGACGTCGTCCACATATACTTCTATCTCTTTGTATATCATGTTGTAGAAAATAGTCGTCATGGCCCTCATATAAGTGGCCCTAGCATTTTTCCGATCATTTTATAGCAGTACACTTCCCATCGTGTAATAAAGATTATCTTCTCGGCATCTTCTTCATCCATCCAGATCTGATGATATCCCCCGAAGCAATCCACAAAAGACTGGAGTTCATGCTTGGCACAGTTGTCGATCATTGTGTGTATATTGGGTAACGGGAAATAATCTTTGGGACTTTCTCTATATAAATCCTGATAGTCGACACATACACTGACTTTCCCATCCTTCTTCAAAACTAGAACGATGTTAGCCAACCAGGTTGGATATTCAACCACTCTGAGAACCTTAGCTTTGATCTGCTTGGTGACCTCTTCTTTAATTTTCAGACTCATATCTGGCTTGCACTTTATGAGCTTCTGCTTAACAGGTGGACATATCGGATTGGTAGCTAGTTTATGAGCCTTTATAGATGTGCTCAAACCAGTCATATCATCATAAGACCATGTGAAAATATCTTCATACTCTTTCAGGAAATGGATGTACTCTTCTTTCTCTGATGGTGATAGGTGAATGCTTATGCGAGTCTCTTTGACTGTTTCAGAATCTCCCAAATTGACCATCTCGGTTTCTTCCAGATTGAACTTAGGCTTGTGTCACATCCCAAACTACCCCCTAGACGTGACTGGCACCCGGCCAACACCACCTGTCAGGCGAACCCCTGTCTCTAACGGTTAACCATTTACACAAACACTTAGTGAAAAAAAATTGCAGGACTAATAGTATTACTAATAATTAAAGCGGAAACGATTATCTCCCAATATCTTAGTCAATCGATAGAAAAAAAACCAACAATCACTCAAATAATAAAACTCTAGCTCAAATCCCACATTATGACCATGGATCATCTAACAGAGTAACATGAGTTTTATTGACGGGTATGCAAACCCCAAAGAAAAAGAAATAACTAATACGAGCTAGGTAAGTCTGAAACGAAAGCCCCCACGAACAATGTGGTGGCTCACCTCAGAAAAATGATCCACTTGAACAAACTCGTCCGCCACTAGCTCTATCTCCCGCAACGGTATCTGCATAGAGATGAAGGTAAGGAGTGAGTTATACATAAATATAACCCAGTAAGATCCTCGACCCGCCACTTTAAATACCTCTAGAACAAGTATTAGAAAATACAAACACACCACGATACGAATGATATAGTAAATATAATAATTATATCATAACTCAATATATGTGTATCAACAGAGTTATTAAGAATTAACCAACAAGAATACCTACTAAGGACTTATCATAATTGCAGTGAAAGAAATTTACCAACACACCTACGAGTCCACAACGGCACCACAATGCCTCAAATATGTAACAGAACATACACAATGCTCCCTGAAGCATACATAATGCCCCAAATATATCAAGAAGCATATACAATGCTCGGGTGATGTACAAAGGAATACACAATGCCCCAACATCATGGCGTGCAGCCGTATCAAACTCAACATTATGGCGCACAGCTGTATCAAACTCAACATCATGGCGCACAGCCGTACAAACTCAACATCGTGGCGCACAACCGCATCAAACTCAACATCATGGCGCATAGCCGTACAAACTCAACATCATGGTGCACAGCCGTATGAAACTCAACACCATGGCTCACAACTGAATCAAACTATCAAACAACTTATAAAATAATATAATTTTTTTTTCATAAAATAATATCTTTGCGGCTAGTCTAAGACCACCGATTCTGCCAAGCGCACGCTTGTCCCAACACATGGACCAGGAAGAGAAAACATACTTTCAAACGGGTTTTAGAAAAGCAAGTATCAAAGCTTAAAGTCTCACTTACCGAGCTAACGGAAAGTTCCCCAGCCTTGCAATGTCTAAAATACCAACCAAATGGCCTTCAATGACCTCAATCTATCAAAAATATTAAATAACACGTCCCAGTTAATAAATTATCGTACACAAACATAGGCCAATAATAGTACTTCAAAAGTACCGTAACAGTAGTAGCTTTACAAACTATACCGTGTAGTTTATACTATTACTTTATTATTTCCTTCATCATTACTCCAATCATCACACCATGATTAACAATTACACTTTATGTACTTAAAAATAAATAATCCAACACCATAGCTCTTAAATAGGTTCAATTCCACTGTATAATTGTACGAAAATTCCTGTCAATCCAAAATCCACATCTCATATTTATTCTTTAAAAGCTAACAGTCATTAGTTCCCTTATTATTATCCAGTCACCATTCAATCATTATATCTTCATAAACCATAGTAAAAGTCGTAATCAATATCCAGAATCCATGTACCATTGTAAGAATTAATATTTGTTGCCTTTGTTTTCTTCCACGCTAAATTATAGTCCACTTACCTTTAATCTCTTGTTCCGTCGTCCGTCTGGTCTCCCATATTCTATATAAGTATTTTTTTTTCTCTTTTTGTAGTAAATAAGACCACAATTTTCGTTGTTCTTTATGTTAGGTCTTTTGATGTGGGCTACCGGAAAAACATATATATATGGGCCTAGCTCTAAAATTTACCATATATTTTATCTCAATTTCTTTATTATCCAACCATCAGATATAATAATAAATAGTCATATTAATCATTTAAATAAATTTTAAAACTCTTAAGTAAATCAGTATATATAAAAAATTTCGCTTATTACAGCTTGTTCTCAAAAAATTTCACTTCTCTGAAAATTTCCTCAAGTATTAAATCTTCTTTTTATCTTTCTTCTTAGTCACTATCCTTATGTTGCGTTGTCTCATTACATGTCACAGTTATTGGTTCATCCGGATAAGTAATAATAATGATGTAGAGAGAAAATGTAAAGGATGATAATAAATACTAAAATAGCAAACCATAAATACCAAAACGTCAAACAAAGGTAATTTTAGCGATCCAAACAATTGTTTCAAAGCAAAATAACAAAATACTGAAAAAAATGTCTAAAAAATGCCCATAAAATTATTTTTCAAAATAAATGATACTAGCAGCCAGGCTACCCCGGAACTCGGCGGGCTCGTGATGGTGTGGCGGTCCAATTCCTGAGAACAGCTCTCTTCTCCACTGTCTGAATGACAAGGCCTTCCTCCTCTTCCTCCTCAATTATTGTGCTGCAATCCATATCTTCATCTTCCAAGAACAGATTCCTTAAACCATCTAGAACTTCATCTTCTTCCCCCCACATCATGTCAGCCTGATGAAAGGATTGGCTCAAATATGGTACCAGCTCTTCAAGAGAGTAATAAGGACCACGCCATGGCGGCGACCAATCGTTGTACTCCTGCTAGGTGTACTGATATCCAAGTCCAAAGGTCATGCCATGACGCTTTAGCTGTATTGGTTTAGTGATGCCCTGGAGATTCTTACCGAGACCCCTACCAGTTTCATATCCTGCCCATACCAATATGCTCTCTATTTTGCTACTCCACCATTTATATTTCTCAATCGCGTTGACATGCTCAATGCGGTGATATGTCTCCCCACCCGACTTCTTTCTATTCTTGACAACTAGAACAGTTTGATTGGTGTAAATAGGATTACTCATGTCCCCGAGAATGATTACTTCTTGATGGTTCCATTCAATCTATACAGCCTGATGCGCAGTAGAAGTTATGGTCCCAATAGCGTGTATCCCAGGTCGTCCCAATAGCATATTCTATGTGGCGGCTATGTCCAATACTTGAAATTCAACATCAAACCAAGTCGAGTCCATCTGCAAATAGAGGTTGGTCTCCCCAATTGTGGTCCTTTGGGACCCATCGAATGTTTTCGCGTTCATACTTCCTGCTCATATCTCATGCAAACCTTTAACCAATCTCTTCAAAGTGTACAAAGGACAGATGTTGATACTTGAACCTCTATCTATCAAGACCTTGGCAATGAATTTGTCTTCGCACTGCACTGTGATATGCAATGCCATGTTGTGACTCAACCCTTCCGGCATCAGCTCATCTTTGTGGGAAGTTATCTTATGGATTTCCAATACTTGTCCTACAATATTGGACATCTCTCCATTAGTAATTTTGTTGGGTACGTAATCTTTGTTCAACAGTTTCATCAACACATTCCTATACGCCTCGGAGTTCTATAGTAGTGATAGAATGGATATCTGAGCAGGGGCTTTGTTCAGATGATCAACCACAGAATACTCTCTTACTTGCACTTTTCTCCACAGGTCATCTAGGAGAGTTTCAATGATAGGCGGTTTATAAGCGGCTTCTTTACTTGTCCCTCCCAAATGCTCAGGCGTATAAACTCTACCAGTTCTGGTCATGCCTTGTGTTGCACCTGTTTCCTCCATTTCCCCCTTTCCTTTCCTTCTCGCTTCCGCAGCATAGTCCTAATGTATAGCATAGGACTTAAAGGACGGTGTAGGTGCTACCTTCACGGTGAAGGGTGTGGTCACTTCCACTTCGAACAGAGTTGGCGCGGCTGAGAGCGTTGTTACTTCAACCTCGAACGGAGTCGGTGCGGCTACCTCAATCTCAATTTGTGACTAAATCTGTACCACAATAGGTGTGAGAGTGACTAGAGGTATTTTAGGATTATCCCCTTCACTAATGAGCCCAATTGACCCTTCCAGATCCCATTCTTCATCGGTTTCTATCACACTTACCCCCTCGCCCCTGTGATCCGGGAGAGGATTGTTGCAGAAATTAGGTGAAACCTCTTTTGCTTATATAACATTAGTGTCAATCAACGTCTGGATCTTATCCTTCAAAGTGCAAAATTCATCAATAGTATGACCCTTCATACCTAAGTGGTAGGCACATGTCTTGTTTGGGTTGACCCACTGGGAAGAATTTTCCATGGCAACGGCGGGAATGGGAGTGACATAATCGGCAGCCTTAAATCTCTCATAAAATTGGTCGATGGGTTCAGCAATTGGGGTGTATTATCTGGGTGGTCTGTGGTCGAAATTTGGTCTGGGTTTTTGGTAGTTTTAGCGAGTTGGGGATTAGTGGTAGTATGCTAGCTGGGTGTTATAGGTATGGTAAGTGGCGGCAGGTTGTTGGTATCGAGGAGGTGAAGGCTAATATGTGGGTGGGGGTGTTTGATATGTGAGAGGAGACTTCGGAACTTGGGCCACCATCACTGCCCCTACTTCCTTCTTTTTAGAAATACCGCCCGACTGCAAGGCTTTGTTCGTAGCCTGGAGTGCCTCAAAATTTGTTACCATTCCGCTCTTAATCCCTTACTCTATTATTTCTCCCAATTTGATGATGTCATAAAATTTATGGTTCTCAATAACCATCAGTCTCTCAAAATACTGCGGATACTGAGCTCACACAAAGAACTTATTCATTTGTTCTTCATCTAGTGTTGGCCTTACTTTCGCAGCTTCCGACCTCCACCGAGTAGCATAATCGCAGAAATTTTCCATTGGCTTTTTCTTAAGATTCTGAATGTAGAAGACATCTGGTGCATTTTATGTATTGAACCTAAACCGATCCATAAAATCTGACGCCATGCTTACCCAATTAACCCATTTCTTCGGGTTTTGACTGATGTACCCGGACAGGGCGTCTCCAGTGAGGCTCCTCGTGAACAATTTCATTCGGATTCTTTCATCTTTACCAACCCCTACGATCTTGTCATAATATGTCCTCAAATGTACCTTCGGATCACCTGTCCCCTCGAGCATTTCGAACTTAGGAGGTTTGTAACCCTCTGGCAGTTCTACGTCTGGCTGAATACACAAATCCTCATAATTCAACCCCTCAACGCCTTTACCATCTTCGATACCTTGGACTGGATTAGTAAGCTTCTTGAGTTCCGCTTCCATATTCTTGATGAGCAGGTCCTTCTCAGTGAACTCTGGTGTATATGGGGTTTGTTGTGAAGTGTGGGGTAAGGTTTCCACGTATATAGGGTTAATTTGGTGGACTCCAGGAATTTGGGCATAGTGGTGGTCGTTGGTTCAATTTTCGGGATCAAGTGTGGGTTGTGGTTCATTTTGAGGAGTGTGGTAGGTGGTAGTTTATAGATACTGGGTCGGATGATGGTGATGTTGTAGAGGAGTCAGTACACACGGAGGATTAGGATTTTGAGGAGGTGTGTCATATTGGTAAGGTGCGGGAGGATTTTACGGGTGTTGTTTTTGTGTGTTCTGAGGAGGTGGTGGGTTTTGGGCATTTTGTTGATTGACATCGGGAACATTCAGGGTAAGGCAAAGTTTTGCCAAGTTCCGGACCTGCTCAAGTTCCCCTTGTAACTCTAGTATTTTATGTTCTAACCGTAAGACCAAGTCATTCTGTGCCAGAGTACTCTGACCATCCGAAGTCTCGACATTCTCTGCATGTGTAGCATTGTCTTTCCGATACCGCTCGTGTCATCCATTTTAGCTTTTATTTTGTTTTTGAGATCACTTGGAGGAGGAGGAGGTGGAGGACCTCTATATCTGGTATGATATGTTGATGATGCCAGTATGCATGAACCAACCTTAGGGAGTGGGAATAAACAAAAGAAAAGAAAAGCAAAAGATAAACAAGTCAGTAAGGAGTATTGAAAGGATATTTGCGGTATTTAAACATATATTGCAGAATTATAAATCCACGTCCTAATTTAGGGACCTCATTGTGCCCGAGGTAGGCCTAAGCGACATATAGATTTGGAGAAAAATTGATGCCAATAACTGCGTCATTTCATTAATATGATAAATGGGCCGAATCTCTACAAAAACAATAATAACTATAAAAAGTCACTATTGGCATTTGCCTTATTACAACCAAAGTCTATAACGAGTCTAGAAAGAAAATAAAACATCATTCCTAATCTATTTGGTCCCAGATGGACCTTCTCCATGCTTGGCCTTCTTAACTCCATCAATCAGATTCCCCAGGTCGCGCATGTCCAACAGTAGGTATGCCCTTTGTAGATTCCCTCCTTCGTTGCCCTCTGCATTCTGACAGCCCGAGATCCTTTTCCTCATCTTTCCCTCAAGCTCCATCAATCCCTGCTCCAAATATTCCAACCTCTTTGTTGACTTAGTAGTGATTCCTTTCCACTCGTTGATTGCTTCCATGTCCACTTTGTGCTGTTCCAAATGTCTGGCTTCAGATTCGAAAACCCTTTTTTGCAATGTCCTATATTTGACTTGTGCTTCAGCAGTGTCGTCTATGACCCTATTCCTCAAGTTAATCCCTGGCTTGACATCCCCCGCTATATCATTTACCAACCATGATGGATAGAAGTACACATGGCCGATGTGAAACCGATTTGGCTCAATGGTATCTTTCTCCATAATGATCTTTTGATGCCACATATGTTTTGCCTCTAACTTGAATGGAATGGAGTCCCCCTTGAAGTCTAATCTGTAGTGAACCCTGTTGGAAATCGAGGTATAACTTGATTTCTCCCAGCTTGCCTCATAACCTTTATAGGAGCATAGGGATAGATTCCTCTCAATCTGATTAACACTAGATGAGGAGCCTCTATCGACCTGATGATGAACTCGCTGCTAGGGATCCATTCGAACATCCAATGCACCTTTTCATCAGTCAGATTGCTGAAGAAATGTACCCAGCTCACAGTGTTTCCCGGTTGCGCAAACCTGTTTGGGATAAAAGTCATTCTCTTAGGATGGTGATAGGCTATGTGGTCATTCCATGGTCGTCGCTGAAGTTCTTGATGGTATTCACCTCTCTAAATGTGTTCTAACAACCATACTTGCAGCAACAGATTGCAAACCTCGAAGTTCCCATACCCTTTTTTGCAACGGCTAAGGCCCGATACATCTCAGCCAGAACCATAGGGACAATGGTGCAAGTTTCTCCCTCAATTCCCTCCATTGAAGTCCTAACGACCATAGTTAAGCGAGTGTGGATCCTTTCTCCCTTTATTGGAAATATTAGCATCCCCAGAAAATAGACAATGAATACAAAAACCCAACGATGAGTCCAACCCAAAGAAGTGATGGCAAGTACGTCATGGTAAAGGCGATATGACTTGCTATGCCCATAACGCTCATAAAGTAACTCAAATGATATATAATACTTCTTTAGAAAGAATAGCTCATCATTTCTCTTGAAACCCATATTTTTCAAGAAACCTCGAGAATTACGGTTTGCCGGTACCAACAAACCAGGGCTATCCCATGGGAGTCCAGCGAAGCCTCCTGTTTCTTCAAAAAGGGGAGTCTTTTTTATGTCGCCAAAACGGAAGACGGCTCTCTTCTCATCCCAAAACATGGTGGCAGCCTCAATTAATGCATTGTTTGGCTGAATGTCTAATAAAGTGGGTAAATTCCCAAGGACTCTTTTTACATGATTTTTGTCACTTGGTGAGATATTTTTACACCAATACAACATTAAAGGTGGGATATTTTGAACCATGCCGAACCTGGGGACTTCGTGCCTCATTTCTGCAAAAACAATATAGTTAGCCCTTTCCCCCTCCGGATTTGGCTATTTACATATTAATGATCAACATACCGGCATGTTTTCTCCAAATAATGCATATATCGTGATGGTGTCTGTTGGTCCCAAACGCACACGCAAGTATACGTGGTCGTAGCAAGTAATATAATGTTAAATCGAATGTCGAACCCACAGGGACTTGCATAAACTACTTGCTGAATCACTCTAATTGTTATTTAATCGAGCCAAAACAAAATCCAGGAATGTAATTAATTTATACTACGATTCTATGAACTAACTAGTTATCAAGTGACGAGAATATTTTTGTGTGTATTCAGTAGAGACAAATATTCCAGGGTTGTGATCAATTCACCACTCGTATTGCATTCTAATTAGCTCTCCCTTTCATATTATTCACTCATGGTTGCTAATTAATCGATAATTTCTCTCATAGCCTTCTCCCGAAGCACTACTCGCCTATTCTCAATAGATTAATGTCTATATTCCTATGAAATTAATCTGTTAGAACGCATTAAGATTACGATGTTTAATTAAGCACGATGACTAGGTATACTCCTATCCTATCCATAAATCCGCTCCCCTGAAGGGTTATGATCGCGCTCTCTTCAAGTCTTCTCTAATCTATATACGGCTTTCCCGAGCATAACATAGATAGTATATAGAACCATATTGCTAGCCAAACAATTAAGCAATTAAACACAGAATTGAAGAAACAACCATATATTGAGTGAACTATAATAAAGGTTAAATTAATGTCGAATAACAATATTCATGGCTAAACCAGAACCACAGAACAATGGGTGTTTAGCCACTCATGATAAAATCACACAAGTGCATAAGTTTTGAATGAATTGTAAATACTAGAAAAAGATGAAGAAAACTGATAATCCTTTGCTTCCTCAATGATCCTGTGTGTATCTTCTCTCCATAATTGGCATCCCCCCTCAAAGTTTTGTTTTGGTCTATTTATATGTTTTGGACAAACCCTAAACGTGTAGGAGCCATCTATTCAAACCGGGAAACACTTAAAACCTTCAAAACTTGGATTGGACCGGACCAAAGACCCCAGGTGTTAAGCCCGCTCTAACACCCAGCTAACGCCTGGTCATGTCAGGCTTTGGGGCTCTAACGCCCGGCTATAGCCCGGGTCACTCCTTTTCGACTCTTGAGCGTATTTTTGACGTTTATGCATCCATTTAGCTCGGCTTCCATTTCCAATTCACCTACACATGAAATAGACTCCATTATGCACATATGACGTGTATTTTTATCACAAATGCACATAAAATGTAAGGTACATAATGCTTAAAACCATGAGTTTTAGCCACGCATCAACACCCCACACTTAGACTCTTGCTCGTCCTCAAGCAATGGGACAATCTATTACCCTTCAACACGTACACATTTCATTAATAAGGAGTATTTTACTTTTCAATCACACACATTACCCCTTAACTATGATCGATACCGGCAATCAAGTATGAACATACAAAATTTCACATTCTTTCCCTTCTTTAAACATGCCCAAGTATAACAATTTAATCAATCATACCAACAACCTAATTGCAACCACCCAACCTCAAGAGTCGACTTGCAACTACTAAGCCCTCTCAATTCACTCACCTACCCAACAAGAAAGTTACAACATTACCAATCATTCATGAGATCATGTGCCTTAACCAACAACAAAAGAGTGAATATAACTAGTCCACACATTCAAATATGCTTTTTAACATTATTTAAGGACATCACACAATTGAACAAATTCACTCACTCTCACAAAGAATTCATATGCATCCCGTGGTCGTACTATAAGCTTGCCCTTAGTGTAGATCTCCACTAATTCAAGTTAGCCAAGTCTAGCATCAATTAGGACCTTTAAGGTTGTAATTTAGGCTAAGGGATGGGTAGGATATATTTAGGAGTAGTGATTAACCGTCCTAAGCACTTTAATACACTACCTTCACAACTCAACACATATTTTTCTCAACAAATTCTCTTGCCACAATTCATATTCAACATAGACATTTTTTAATGAAGTACTTCTATATTTTCACTAGCTCAAATTAATAAAAATTTGGAGGTGTGTATGTTTTTGTACATACTTTTACTATCAATTGTTTTTCTTTCTTTCCTACACACACTCCATACATGAAGATTCAATGGCTAGTGGATCTTGAATACAATTTTTAGTGCACTAACAAGTGTTTCCATGGCTCCACTCAAAAGTTAATCCCAAATATCTCACCTTAATTTTTTTAGCGAATAAGTGCCTTATGAGGAAAAGGTGCAAAAAATCTCAATTTATGAACAAAATAGGGGTACGGCTTGTAATGTGGGTACCAACGAAAAGGTCTAAAGGCTCAAAGGGTCTAGCAATGGAAATTTTTAATTTTCATGTGACAAGCACATCCATGATCAAGCAAGAAAATGCCTACGTCATCTCCTAGACTAGCATAACCTACAATTTCGCTTCGATTAACACACGGGGCAAGTTATAGACTACACATGATAGCATAGACAATCACTAAACCCACTCACACATTGCACATGACTCAATCACAACGGTTTTATTCAACTCTCAAGTCAAGCAAGCACACAAAATTGAGAGAATTAAGCAATATCACACTATGTAGCATATAAGTCAAACAACTGAGCTAAGGCATCACAAAATAGGCTATTTCTTTTTACTCAGGCATCACATGTCAAACCAAATATAAGGGAAAGAAGAATGTATGTTATAACCTAATATGCCGGCATCAAACATGTCATAGGGTATTTCAGAGTAACTCAGTTTCTTCCTAACTACTCTAAAAAAACAAAAATAACTTAAAGTATCAGGTCAAGTTACACCCTTGGAAAAGAACCATGGTCCAAAGAAAAACCAAGGGGGAATTACTACACTACCTAAAATAAAAAATCTTTTTGGTATTTTCTTTAGATTCACTTCCCTCAAGAGAACTATCTAGGAGATCCATTGTTGGGAAGAGTCCAGATATTTATATATATAAAAAAAAAAACTACAAAAACTTAAAACAAAAATCATTTACTACCATGAATACACAACTACAACACGAAACCACATATGGTGCAACAATTCCACAATACATATGTACAACACCCCACACTTAATTCATGCACTGTCCTCACTGCATCATATATAGACAAAACAAGTAATAGATGCAAGGTACAAGAAACTCCTTGATCATTCAGAGTCTTCATCATCTGACGCTCTCCATTCCTCCTCATTCTCATCTTCTCCATCGTCTTCCTCATCTGAGCGCATCGGCTCTGCATCAGAGTCATCAGGTGTGTTGATATCCTCATCATCTGGGAGTCTGTATCCCTCACCTGCTCCAATCATCTGCTGAGCGTGAGCATTGAGCGGGTATCTCTGATCCAACTCATCTCTCTCTTCAACTGACGCTGGGCGACCTCCTATTCGCAACTTCAAATCCATCATCCCATAAAGATGGGCCATGAAGCTATCATCTCGCGCATTGCACTTGACATTGGTCAATGAAGACTTTTCTTTCAGTCTTAAGCCAGTGATATCAGTCTCTCGTTCGAGTTGATCAATGGTATGGTCAAAGTTTGTATCAACCGTTGCATTTTCATTTAGCAGGAACTGAGTCAGGAAATTTGGGAATGGTATTCGATCAATTCTATTGCTGGAATGCACCGACCCCATTTGATAGCGCATCAGATGGCCCACATTCACTCTCTGCCCCGTCATGAGGAAGTAGAGCACACAAATCCTCTCTCAGCTGATTAAGGTGTCATGGTTGCATGGTAGTATCCGTGCATTAATCACTTTAAGCCACACCTGGGTTTCAGCCTTCATTTTCTTCTTGGGAAACCTTTTATGGCGATTTGTGGCTCTATCCCTAATCCAAGCAGCCCTGGACTCAACCCCACAAAGTGTGTGCCTCACCTCTCTATAGTTAGGATGGCGGATGAATTGCTCTAGAGGCTCCACCGGAACATTTGGTGCACCTAGAAAATCGCATATGGCCTTGGCTGAAAAATCCACCAAGTGCCCACGAATTGGCACCAATCCGTCCTTGTCCTTAGGGTCAAACCCTGCATAGAATTCCCGGAATAATTTAAGGTTGATGTTACCATTGTTCATGAACACATATCCTAAACCCAACGCATGGATGCTCCTCCAAATCGATGGGAATTTTGTTCTCAGACTCCCTTCCTTAATGGCCCCTTCAGGGTGAACATGCTTGGGCTTTCCCCGTGCATACCATTTTCTGGATTGTACTGGTACGCTGTTGATACCATATTCCCATTGACCAACGGGTTGCTGTCTCATAGCAGCGACAGTAGCTACTGCTTCCTCAACAGTCATACTGGAAGTAGCATATCCCCCTTTTTTTTTCTTCTGAGGTGGTGGGGGGTTTTCTTTGGTTTTCGATGGGGCCGAAGACATGGCCTTTCCTTTTCCTGTGGCTCTTTTGGGTAGCATCTTTTGCCCTGCACAAATGATCAGTAGTTAGTGGGTGTCGCAAAGGGTGTACTATACAATTTCCCAATTTTCCAAGGTTACTCAGACTTCACCTTGGCGCGTTTATGAACAACTGACACATAAGGCTTCTCGTGAGCCGTTTCACACTTAAAATTTCATGGAGTTCAAGATGCATGACCCTAGTGGTTTGTTTCCCGGAGACTCGGGCTCCAAATGGGATATGTATTTCCATTGAGGCATTACATCTAGCACTTGGCTAGCAAAATTTCCATGGAAGCTCTTATGGACTTGAGGGACTGCCTCATGTACCCAAATTTGGTTGGGGTTCCACAATACCACTTAGCTTCACAATTTCAGCCCATTCCTAAAGGGTTTCGGGGATTGGGATTCACAACATAATACAATATGACCATGAACTTCATAAACCCATAAATAATGACCATGAATCAAGGATACACCTTTAATAATTGTAACACCCAATTCGAAGTAACAAATGATAGGGATAGAATCATACCTCAACGATTGATGTGTGTTTGTCGGATGAAGTGCACTACGAAAATCGAACCTGTGCAGATTTGTGTGTGTTGTGGGTGTAGTGTGGGTGAAGATATGTGTGTTAATCTATGTGTTTTAGTATGAGTATGCGAGAAAATATGTGTTGGTTGTGTTCTTGGGAGTAGAAACTTTCTTGAGAGAGGGTTGGGAGATGTAAAAATAAGAAGAGGGAACTTACCTGGCATTTGGTGTGCATTTTAGTCAATAATCTCGGGCACCCTGGCGTTAGCCAAGCATTAGAGCTGAAACACCCAGACCACCCTGGCGTTAGCTAGGCGTTTGAGGCTTATCGCCCAGTGCACCCCGGCCTTAGCCAGGCGTTTGGGGCTTATCGCCCAGTGCACCCTGGCCTTAGCCAGGCATTTGGGGATTATCGCCTAGTGCCCCTGGCTTTAGCCCCCCTTCCGTCATGCTAGAACACTGCTCCTTTCACCCGAATGCACTTGCAAGCTTGTTCGTACCTATAATTACACGAAATACTTCTAGCTATGCTAAGATTTAACTAAGCATTAGGTTGCCTCCCAATAAGCGCCTTAGTTAACGTCGCGGTACGACGATTACAACAAGTCCATAGGTTGCCTCTTATGAAGCGCCTGATTTAGCGTCGCGGCACGACGCAGAATCTCGCCTCACTCATCAGCGAGCACGAATTTGGTCTTCTCACGATTTATGGTACCACCCCAATAGTGTTTGACTGTATGTCCATTCACTAAAAAATTTATTTCACCATGTATAGCTCACAACTCAAGTGCACCATATGGGGTGACTCTCACTATCTCAAACGGGCCTGACCATCTCGATTTCAGCTTTCCAAGAAACAGTCTAAGCCTAGAATTGAATAATAGTACCTGTTAGCCTAGCTCAAAATGACGCGGATTTATATGTTTGTCATGCCATCTCTTGGTCTTTTCTTTGTAAAGTTTGGCATTTTCATATGAGTGCAACCTGAACTCATCCAATTCATCCAACTGCAGTAATATTTTCTCACCGCGGCTTCAAGGTTCATGTTTATCTTCTTGATGGCCCAATACGCCTTGTGTTCAAGCTCTATGGGCAGGTGACATGCCTTCCCATAGACCAGCTTGTACGGTGATGCCCCAATTGGTGTTTTGTACGATGTCCTGTATGCCCATAAGGCATCATCTATTTAGCAGCCCAATCTTTCCTATTCACACTCATCGTTTTCTTTAATATTTTCTTGATTTCTCTATTTGATACCTCTGCTTGTCCACTTGTTTGAGGGTGATATACTGTTACAACTCAATGATGGACCCCATATTTAGTTAAAAGTTTATTCAACAACGGATTGAAAAAATGGGTTCCTTCATCACTAATCAAGGCACGTGGAGTACCAAATCTGGAGAATATATTCTTTTTCACAAATGCAGCGACAACCATGGCATCATTCGTCGGCAATGCAATTGCCTCCACCCATTTCGACACGTAGTCAACTGCCAGTAAAATGTATTTATTTCCCCTGGATGATAGGAATGGACCCATAAAGTCTATCCCTCATACATCAAAAATCTCAACCTCCAAGATATTATTCAAAGGCATCTCGTGTTTCCTTGTTATCGTTCCTGTTCTCTAGCACTGGTCACACTTTTTAACAAATGTGTGGGCATCTTTGAATAGCTTTGGCCAAAAAAACCATATTGTAGCACTTTCGCCGCTGTTCGATCGCCACCATGATGGCCCCCATATGGTGATGCATGACAATCATACAGCACAAGTTCCACTTCTATATCAGGAATACATTTCCTCATTAACTGATCACCCCATTCTTTGTACAGGTAGGGTTCATCCCAGTAGTAAAACTTTACATCGCGTAAGAACCTCTTCCTTTTCAGATTCTATTTCAGGAGGAAGTACCCCACTCACCAGATAATTTACATAATCGGCATACCACGGAGGAGGGTCTTGGTTTAAAGAAAAAAGTTGCTCATCAGGAAAATCTTCTTTAATATCTTCACCCTCCTCAATATGATCATGATTTTCCAGCCTTGACAGATGATTAGCTACTTGGTTATCACTGCCCTTTCGGTCTCTTATCTCCATATCAAATTCCTGCAACAATAAAACCCAGTACATCAATCTAGCTTTAGATTCTTTCTTTGTAAATAAATACCTGATTGTTCCGTGATCTGTGTGGACTATAACTTTTGTTCCCACCAAGTATGCCCGGAATTTTTCAAAGGCCCACACCACAGCTAACAGCTCCTTTTCAGTGGTGGTGTAATTCTGTTGTGCATCATCAAGGGTCTTACTCGCATAGTAGATGGAATAAAACACCTTGTCTTTCTTTTGGCCTAGCACTGCCCCAATTGCATAGTCACTTGCATCGCACATAAGTTCAAATGGTACTGACCAATCAGGTGCAACAATTATGGGGGCAGCTACCAATTTCTTCTTGAGCTCCTCAAATGCCTTCAGGTAGGGTGCATCAAAATTGAATTTGACATCTTTTTCCAGCAACCTGCACAATAGAGTAGCAATTTTAGAAAAATCTTTAATAAAGCGCCTATAAAATCCTGTGTGTCCCAAGAAACACCGGATGCCCTTTACTAAAATTGGTGGAGGTATTTTTTCAACTGCGTCCACTTTTTCCTTATCAACTTCGATGCAACTTTTAGATACTCTATGACCCAAAACGATGCCTTCATGCACCATAAAGTGATACTTATCCCAATGTAGCACCAGATTCGTTTCTTCACAACGGGCTAGCACCATGCTCAGATTTTTCAAACAATCATCATAAGATGACCCAAAGACTGAGAAGTCATCCATGAACACCTCTACGAATTTTTCCACCATGTCAGTGGAAATAGCAATCATACATCTCTGGAAGGTGGCTGGTGCATTGCAAAGACCAAATGGCATTCGCTTGAAAGCGAAGGTGCCATAAGGGCAAGTGAAAGTGGTCTTCTCCTGATCCTCTGGGCATTTGACAATTTGGTTGTAACCTGAATACCCATCCAGAAAGCAGTAATATTCATGTCCTGCTAATCTATCCAACATTTGATCAGTGAATGGGAGTGGAAAGTGATACTTGCGGGTTTCTTTGTTGAGCCTTCGATAATCAATTCAAACTCTCCACCCCGTAACAGTGCGGGTAGGAATTAGCTCATTATTTTCATTCTCAATCACGGTCATCCCTCCCTTTTTGGGCATACATTGAACCGGGCTCACCCAATTACTATCAGAAATAGGGAAAATGATACCTACATCTAGTAATTTTATTACTTCTTTCTTCACTACCTCTTTCATGATGGGGTTTAGCCTACTTTTCTGCTCAACACTCGGGCGATGTCCATCTTCCAAAAAGATTTTATGCATGCAAAACTATGGGTTGATTCCTTTAATATCTGCAATGGTCCACCCAATCGCCTTTTTGTGCTCACGAAGTACCCTAAGCAATTTCTGTTCTTGTGTATTGGTCAGGCTGGATGAGATGATCACAGGCGATGTCTCAAAGTTCCCCAAATAAGCATAGCGTAAATGTGTCGGAAGAGGTTTTAGTTCTNAGTCTTCTTCATCCCCAACCAACACTCGCTCAAGAGGGTCAACAGGGCTCATGTAGGGAACCATTGACGCCGATTTTCTTTCCACTACAGTAATCATGGATAGCTCTTCATAGTGGACAGGTAACTTGAGTGCCTTATAAACATTAAACACCTCCACTCGATCACCAACTCTTTCTCTTCACACACATCAATGATAGCTCGGCCCGTAGCGTGGAAGGGACGCCCTAAAATAAATGGGACTTCCTGATCAGGCTCATAGATTAAGATAACGAAATCAACTGGAAATATGAAAGAGACCACATGAACCAGCACATCTTCGATTACTCCCTCAGGATGAGCAAGGGAGCGATCAGCTAATTGTAAAATCACTGTTGTTGGGCATGGTTCATCCAACCCAAACTGCTTGAACATAGATAGCGACATCAAATTAATACTTCCCCCAAGATCGCACAAAGCTCGCCCGACTGCATTCTTACCAATTGAGATTTGGATAGTAAAACTACCCGGATATTTTAATTTTTGAGGTAGCTTGCTTTGAATTCTTGAGCTAACTTCCTCAGTGAGTGCCACAGTTTCGAACTCAGTCAGCCTTCGTTTATTGGCCACAATGTCCTTGATATATTTAGCATATATGGGCACCTCCTGCAGAATGTCTACTAGTGGAATATTGATTTGTACCTGCTTGAAGAGGTGAAGAAACTTTTCGTATGCTGCATTATCTTCCACCTTTTTCATCCTTTGAGGAAATGGAGGGGGTGGCCTCGCAACAAATGGTGGGGGTTGCTCAGCCACCGCCTCCTTTGCTAGCTTATCTGATTCTTTCGGGTTGTCTGATGTTGATTCAATAGTGGTTGGTTTCTCATCAAAATTTACTTGCTTTCTCTTTTTGGACTGGACTTCTTCCAATTGCTTCCCATTTCTCAATGATATAGCATTAACAAATGCTTTAGGATTAGCTTCAGTGTCACTTGGAAGAGCCCCGTTGGTCGGGTATTTTGAGAACTGGCGAGTTGCCCCACTTGACGTTCTAAATTTCTCATCGCTACATTTTGGGCTTGGTGATCATCCATTATTGTCTTATTGAAAGCAAGTTGGTCGTTTATTATTCTGTTCATAATCTCCTCAAGGTTTGCTGATGGTTCAGCCTGAGGTGGTTTGTACTGCTGTTGAGGTGCTGGATGCTTGTAGTTATGCTGAGTGCTTTGATTTCCACCCCAAGAGAAGTTTGGGTGGTTTCTCCAGTTGGGGTTATAAGTGTTTCCATATTTATTTGCTTGTCCCCTATTCGCATTACCCACGAAGCAGACCGACTCTTGGTTAACTGGGCATACATCACTCGAATGACCCTCTCCACAGACTTCATAAAATACTTGAATCTGTTGCACTGGTTGAGCTTGTTGTACTGGTTGAGATTGTTGCTTGTTAATGATCAAGTTCATCTGATTGAATTGGTTAGTCAATGTGGAAATTTGAGTTGACAATGCTGAGACCACATCTATTTCAAGAATCCCTGGTGAATTTTGAACCACATTTCTCCCCATCTCACCTTTTATTCAGTAATGCAAATATTTCATCATAATTCTCCTCCAACACTTGACCTCCGGCTGCTGCATCTACCATAATTTTTGTTTGCGGATGGATCCCCTCAATGAAAGTGTGAACTAACACCTCGTTTGTCTGATTGTGATGAGGGCAGTCTCTAAGTAGCCCTTTGAACCTTTCCCATGCTGAATATAACGATTCACCCATTTTTTGTCTAAAGGAGACTATCTCACTCCTGATCTTTGCAGTCTTTCCTGAAGGGAAGAACCTTGCCAGAAATTTATTCGCCAAATCGTTCCATGTTGTGATGGAATTAGCTGGTTCTGCCTTCAGCCATCGCTTTGCTTCGCCCAATATAGAGAATGGGAAAAGCATGACCCTCACATAATTTGGCGTGACCCCGTTAGTGATATAAGTAACACTAATCTCCAAGAAGTTCAGAATGTGATGTTGTGGATCCTCGTGTGGAAGACCCAAAAACTGCCATTTGCATGAAGTAGTTGGATCATGCTCTGTTTCAGCTCAAAGTGCCCGGTGATTCTGGGTTTCACGATGCTGGAGGTGACATTAGCAATAATGGGCATTGCCACCTCCTGAATAGCCATGTGTTGTTCCTCTACCTTGTTCGCAGGAAATCGAATGAAGTCCTGAATATTGTCTGTATCTCTTGCTTCTTGCAATCTCCTGTGAAATGATCTCTCAGGTTTGGGGTTAAAGCCGTCAAGTCTATACTGGCTTCTGACCTTATGCATTCACTCGAAGTTCTTGAGATTAGAGCAAAAATCACGTGACGTTAGACTCAATGAAATAAACAATTAAAGCAAGTAACTAAAAAGTAGTCTATATTCAAGACCCCAGCAACGGCGCCAAAAACTTGTTGGTTCCAAACACACACGCAAGTATACGTGCTCTTAGCAAGTAATATAATGTTAAATCGAATGTCGAACCCACAGGGACTTGCGTAAACTACTTATTGAATCACTCTAATTGTTATTTAATTGAGCCAAAACAAAATCCAGGAATGTAATTAATCTATACTTCGATTCTATGAACTAACTAATTATCAAGTGACGAGAATATTGTTATGTGTATTCAGTAGAGACAAAAATTCCAGGATTGTGATCAATTCACCATTCGTATTGCATTCTAATTAACTCTCCCTTTCATATAATTCACTCACGGTTGCTAATTAATCAATAATTGCTCTCATAGCCTTCTCCCAAAGCACTACTCGCCTATTCTTAATAGATTAATGCCTATATTCCTATGAAATTAATCTAATAGAACGCATTAAGATTATGATGTTTAATTAAGCACGGTGACTAGGTATATTCCTATACTAACCACAAATCCGCTCCCCTGAAGGATTAAGATCGCGCTCTCTTCAATTCTTCTCTAATCTATATACGGCTTTCCCAAGCATAACATAGATAGTATATAGAACCAAATTGATGGCCAAACAATTAAGCAATTAAACACATAATTGAAGAAACAACCATATATTGAGTGAACTATAATCAAGGTTAAATTAATGTCGAATAAGAATATTCATGGCTAAGCCACAACCCCAGAACATTGGGTGTTTATCCACTCATGCTAAAATCACACAATTGCATAAGTTTTGAATGAATTGTAAATACTAGAAAAATATGAAGAAAACTGATAATCCTTTGCTTCCTCAATGATCCTGTGTGTATCTTCTCTCCAAAAATGGCATCCCCCCTCAAAGTTGTGTTTTTGGGTCTATTTATATGTTTAGGACAAACCCTAAACGTGTAGGAGACTTCTATTCAAACCGGCAAATACTTAAAACCTTCAAAAATCAGATTGGACCGGACCAAAGACCCCAGGCGTTAAGCCCCAAACGCCCAGCTATAGCTTGGGCAGGCCTGGCGTTAGGGCTCTAACGCCCAGCTAATGCCTGGTCATGCCAGACTTTAGGGCTCTAACGCCCGGCTATAGCCCGGGTCACTCCTTTTCGACTCTTGAGCGTATTTTTGACGTTTATGCTTCCATCTAGCTCGGCTTCCATCTCCCATTCACCTACACATGAAATAGACTCCATTATGCACATATGACGTGTATTTTTATCACAAATGCACATAAAATGTAAGGTACATAATTCTTAAAACCATGAATTCTAGCCACGCATCAGTGTCCATTGGGATTACGGAAATACCGGCGAACTTTGGACAAGGTTTGCCTTAGAGGGTTATCATGCGGAGAGCATTTTAACCCATACTAGGTTTGGACATGATGCATGCACAATTAACATTAGAGTGGGGTTTCTAGAAGAGTCTAGACGGGTACCCTCAAATGGACAACTCGAGAGGGAAAGGCACGAAACTGTCGACTGCACCGTTGATCAACTAGTTTTACTGTAAATAAGCCTTTCCAAATTTAAAGGGTGATTTGGGAAGAGAACGGACACTCATCAAGTGCCGCTATGGTATTAATTAGGCACGAGTGGAATATGATGTAGAGCATGATTTATGCAAAGATAAAACAACACGTTGTCAAATATTTTGCATGATGAAAACAGTAAATGCGTATTAAAATGAAACGTAAAGACATGAAAAGAAAGGAAAACAAGAAGAAGTTAGTTCACGCGATGTGGAAGTTGTAATAAAGTAAGCGAGGAAGTAAAGGTGGGGAGAGACATGATGTAGCAAATTTAAAAAATGACTTGGAGCAAATACGTATGAAAAGAATATGCATGTTAGAGCCAATTCGAGCAAAGAAGGGACAATAAGGGAATGGATTTGAATTTTAATGCGAATTCAAATAGAGGGAGAATAGCGGAAAGGAGTGCATGCAGTAATAAAAGGGATCCGGGAGCGGGACATTCATGAAACAACAAAAATAATAAAAGACAAGGAAACATGTTTATCAGGGAAGACTAATTCATATAAATCAAAATCGCTATGGTAAGAGCCTAAATATCCCCAGCAGAGTCGCCATGCTGTCGCGCCCCTTTTTCTCGCGGAAGCAGGTTTTCACATGTGACAACTCTTTTAAGGAGGTATTAAAAGAGGAGAGTCGCCACCTAACAATTTTAAGGTGCGTTAGGGCACCTATATTTATGTGACTTGGGTTTACTAGTTTGCGTCACCAAAGATTGGGTAAGGGCTCGAAATTACCTCGAAGAGAAGGTGTTAGGCACTCTTTGAGGTCCATAACTGTGGGTCCCGGACGAACTCGAATTATATGAATCAGTCAGATAAACATAGACAAAGAGAGCAAGAAGTTTGGGAAAATTTATTATTAAAAGACTTTGAGTACAAACACTTGATTTAAAGAAAAGATGGGGGGTCCTAAGTTTTTTAGCCTAAAGGATCACCCCGTGAAGCATAAATAATACTTTGTAACTCCCTCGAGATGGGGTGTTACTCGTATTATTCAACGGGCACAAACTATCATCTCCTGCCACCCGATTACTATCTTTAAGTTTTACCTAAATCGCACTAGTTGATTCTAAATCGTGCCTTATGCGGTGAACTACCCGTCCCATGGCCTATGGTCTAGGAGGCATTTGGACCTCTATCTTGGGTGGTTCTACACTTAACTTAGGCTGCTCAAAATGTTAAAACTAGGCGACAAATCAAAACAAATAGGGCTGCAATTAAATCCATTTAAAGGCTCACATTAGCTTCCACAATTAGACAAACAAATGCACGCGAGCAGATTTTACATATTAGGTAGTTGGCAGATTTAAGAATTAAATCGAAATAGAGTTCTTAAATCCTATAGTCATGGCTTCTATGTGATTTTGAATTTTAAACGTACAGGCAACGTTGTTTTCTTAGGACAACGAATTTGCAGATGGTAAGTATTACAAATCCTATAGGCATAATCTCTAAATTGTTTGCGCAATAAGGCACTGAAATTGTTTGATAGTTAAAAGTTGACAGCGTTTGATTTTATCAGCATACTTTTTAGGTGAGCAATAAGATCCTATAGGCAGGACTTCTACGAATTGGCAATTGAAACTGGTTCTTTATCCTTTCATTCCTATAGACATGCTTTCTAGGTGAGCAATATGATGGGAATAACAGTAATAGTAGCCAATTCAATCATATTCCTATAGGCATGATATCTACGCGAATATTGTGAAGAGCGGGTATTTATTACTCAACGCGATCCTATGGGCATGGTATCTAACATAGAGCAAATTGAACAAATAATCACTATGTTGCAACATAATAGGCAGGTAATAGCGTGTGAGAGTGTAACAGGTGAACAGGTGAAATATTCGTGTCCTAGAGGCATGTTATCTAACAAACATATAGAAATAGAGCATGTTTGAGCACAGCGAAACACTCAGATCTTATAGGTAGGATTTTTATCCTTTTATGCAAACATTAGAATAGACTCGTTTTCCTATTTCACTAATAACCCAATTGTTATTACAGAATTATTACAAGACCAATAGTGAATAAAATTACAAAGTGGTACAACTAACTATAGTATTCCCAACACATGCCCAAAGGGTACCCAGCCCTGCCAGGCATTCAACTTTGTCTCCACACGGATCTCAACATAACCCAGAAACCATAAGAGAACCCAACTGCCATAGTTTGATCATAGGATCCAGGAAAACAGTCATTTACACAAGTCAATTAGCTTATTCAGTAAGAAGAACTGAGCAGTCAAGAAAAAATTGCTAAGAACCTCAAGCCCTAGTGTGTCAGAGTTCACAAGGGTCTCAAAGTGGACCCTGAGCAGTGCTCACACTAGGGAAGTTAATAGAGAAGCTTTAGTGGCCTTAGCTTTCAGCCGGCTAAGAATTATAGGTTTATAATAGGGTAAACAACCAATGGAAAAATAGTAGTCAAATAGCAGAATTTAGAGAAGTGCATTTGCATTTCAGGAACAGACATTGCAAAGATATCACACAATGAACATATCATCACAGAAGGGTACACAAACTCAAGAGGCGGGCTAATGTGGAAAATCCACACTTAGCACATTGGGGTGGGGTACATCTGTTACACATTGATAAGTAAGGGAGCATCAGGCCAGCAAGACAATTAACAATTATCATCAACAAGTTCGAGCCTAAATGATAAAATTATGTTGAACACAGGGATTAAACAGTGCAACTTATACCAATGAGGCAAGTAGAATCAAATGTTATAGTGTACATAATTTAAGAAAAGTAGTGTCAAAGGCTCCACCTAGTTGCTAGGGGTACAGAATTGAGCAAGGCAAGAACATATTAAGTGATAGAATGATCACATAAGCAAATCAAAACTAGAATGAGGGTTTCAATACAAATTAGGGCATACTAATGATATAAATTAATCACTATAAAGACCCAGAATAAGGCAGGAAATAGAATGAGGACATGTAACCAATCTAAACACTCAATTACCAATACATTAAGCTAAACAAACTCCAAACTGTCTAACTTACTCAAGTAAAATATAAATATTTTTCAGAAACATGGATATGCTAATTAGAAGAGAATGAACATTGCGAAGGTTGAGAACTAACCAGTTATTGCTCAACAAGTAGACAAACAAGAAAAGAACAGAATCGCCTTGAATGTTAACATAGCAATATGACCCACAACCTTAGATGCGTCAAGTTACCAAGGGCTTCAAGGAACCCAGGGCAGTGCTCACACCCAAGGAAGGTCGAAAAAAAGGAAATCCAGTGGCCTTGGCTTTCAGCCGGTCAAGAGCCAAAATAGAACAAGAGCATAAATGGATAACAAAGTGAAAGCCTTAGTTTTTCAGTGGAAATTTTAACGTTTCCAGTCTATCCAAGAGGGAAAGGGGGAGGGGTTTATATAGTAGAAAAAATCGAACTGTAAACAAGGAAACAGAGTAATTTAAGTAACAAATAAGGTAAGTAAACATGCAAATCGGTTTGAAAATCAATTTAAGAGAGAAATCTGTAAACCCTATTTTTTAGGGAAAGTGAAAATCAACAAAATCTAAACAAAAATCGGACTCACACTGTAGCATAGAACGTATATAGATGAAATAGTGCTCCAAATCAGAGATTTGAACCATTTTGGTTCAATTTCGGAAGAGATTTGCTTGCCATGTTTAGGCAAGCACTTAGGTAATACAATAAGAGAACAACCAGTATCAAAAGGGGGTCAGATATGGCAAAAAATGGCAGTCGAATCCCATATTTAGTGGGATTAGGAGAAGGATTTTAGGGGGGGGGGGTTATTCAGAGAGAGAAGGGGAGGTTGAGAGAGTGTGAGGGAGGCAGGTTAGAGAGGAATAAGTTAGGGGTTGGGGTTTGGATTAATTAAAAAGGGAAAATTAGATGTGGGCCGTTAATCTCTAAGATCAACGGCCAGGATTTTAAAGGGGTTGTGTCGGGTTGGCTAGGCGGGTCGCGACCGAGTTTTGAGGGTTGGGCTAATTTGGATTGGGCTGGGGTATTTGGGCTAGGTGTTTGAGGGTTTTGGGCCATTTATTTGGTCCGAAATTGGTTTAAAATGGGCTGTTTTTTAAATACCCAATATTTATCAAAAATAATTTTAAAAAGTAATTAATAAATATAAAAAAATATTATTTGTGCACTATAATGATTGGAAATAATAACTTAACATTATAAAAATATAGAAAATTATTTTGGCACAAGTAATACAATTATACATGAATATAGGCTATTATTGCAAAGATGTGCAATTAGCCTAAAAATGCAAATGCAATTATAGAAAAATAAAGTAAAATATTATAAAACATACATGTTGGTGTAAATAGTAAGGTTGGATGATTAAATCATCATAAAAATTATTTGAAGGATAATTATTGGATATTTATATAATAAAATGCAGAAAGAAATTAATTTAGAGCTTCAAAAAATTATGGAAAATTATGAAAAATACTTGCATAGGTTTGCAAACTAAATGATGATGCAAAATCCTATTTTGGAAGTATATATACATTTTAAAAATATGAGGGAAAAAGTATCAACAACAAATAGATTGTTGTGGCGTGCAACCCGATCCCACCGTACATATCATATTCCTCCCTTATTTCCTCTCATTAACATAAGCAACAGAATATAAATAAAAGTGTTGCGGAGTGCAACCCGATCCCACCGTATCACAATAATCAGTATCATAGTATTTCACCACAATCCACCTTTATTACACCTGTTGCGGCGTACAACCCGATCCCATCGTACAATATCAATTCACCCGTATTCCTCCTCAATATATCACCCTTATTCCACATGTTGTGGAGCGCAGCCTGATCCCACCATATCAGTATCAATTACTCAGTAAGTACAGAAATTTCATAATTCAACACAAAACCCTTCATAATACTTAAACTTCAAACCAAAGCAAATGGGAAACTTGTACACTATGAAACTTTACACAGGTAATACTACTCAGCGAGACCAACTAAGAATAAATCATAAAAAGCACCGATAAACCAGCTTAAGCAAATAATAGGAGACAATGAAGCTACGGAATAGCTAATACATTCAACAAAGGGAAACACTGTCTAACAAGCAGCAATTAGGCATGGGAATACAGATAAAGCATGGAACAGTTAAGGCTGGAAAAAGGACAATATGAAAAGAATGGGAAGGAAACAGGCAAAACAGATAACTAGGTGACACATAAGTACTCGCCACCTCACATATACACCACTCATATGCATTTCATATAGCAAATACGTCAAGGGTTCCTAATCCCTCAAGTCAAAGTTAGACACAACACTTGCCTCGCTCCACATGCCACTCAATGCTCAATCACAGCCTTTCCTCTAGAATTCTCCTCCAAACCACTCGTATATATCTACAATTGACCCAATAATATCAAATATTGCTAAAGAAATCAATTACAATGCATAAATTTTGATTTTCCAAACTTACCCCCAAAAAAGTCAAAAATTGACCCCGAGCCCACTAGGTCAAAAGTCGAGGTTCGGACCAAAACTCATTTACCCCCGAGCCCGATTATGCAATTAGTTTTGAAATCCGACCCCAATTTGACGTCTGAATCCCAATTTCCCAAAAATCCCTAATTCTACCCAAACCCTAAATTTCTACCATGGACATCCTCTATTTTAGGTTGGAAATTCATGAAATGTGATGGGAAATTGAAAGAAAGTGGGTTAGGATCACTTACCACAGTTTTGGGGAAGAATTGGTCTTGGAGAAATCGCCTCTAGGGTTCTAGGATTTGAAAATTTGAAGAATGAATCAAAAATACCGTCTAAGTCTCTTTTCATCGGCTGCAGATGTCGCATTTGCGACCTGGCCTAGGCAAATGCGAATGAGGCATCGCAAATGTGAACCCCTTCTTATTTCTACATAGTTCAAAAATGCGAGGAAACGTTCGCAGATGCAAACACTGGATGACGGCAAATGAAACCCAATCGTCACAAATGCGAAGACTACCCTCCCCAGACAAACTTCGCAAATGCGAAGGTTGTTTCGCAATTGTGAAGCCAGTGTGGCCCAACTCCTCTTCGCATTTGCGATGAGAATATCGCAAATGCAAACTCTCATATGTCGCAATTGTGATGCCTGATTCGCAAATGCGAGATCAGAGGCCTGCAACAAGATCAGTTACACCAGCAAATTGTTTTCTAAGTTCAAATCACTCTGTGGCATATCTGAAACTCACTCTAGCCCTTGAGGGTCCAAACGAAACATTCACAAGTGTCTAAAAACATCATACAAACTTGATCACGCGATCAAATCTCTAAAATAACACCCAGAACTCCGAATGTAACCCCAAATCACATGGAAGTTTCAAGAAAACTTTAAAATTCCTATTTTCACAACCGGACGTCCGAATCACGTCAAATCAACTCCATTTCACAAAATTTCACAGACAAGTCATAATTATTGTATTGGACATATACCGGGTTCCGGAACCAAAATATGGACCCGTTATCTAAAAAGTCAAACTTTTGTCAAACACTTCAATTTCATTAATCTATCAACTTTCAAATTTTGACATAGTCCGATATCTCGGGCTAGGGACTTCCGATTTCGATCCGGGCATACACCCAAGTCCAAAATCAAGATACAGACCCATCGAGACTGATAGAACACGAATTCAGGTCCATTTTACCAAAATTATTGACCTAATTCAACTCAAATCGAGGAAGGCTAAAACATGACTATTAAAGATTTTGGATCACAAAATGAGGTTTAAATCATAAGATGACCTATCAGGTCATCATATTCTCTACCTATAAAAAAATTTCTCATCCTAGAATGGACATAGAAAAGTACCTTAACTGGTGAATAGGTGGGGATATCTACTCCACATGTCCGACTCGGACTCCTAAGTAGCTGCCTCGACGGGCTGACCTCTCCACTACACCGAGACTGAAGGATAATCCTTCAACCTCAATTGACGAACCTTCCGGGCTAGAATGGCCACCAACTCCTTCTCATAAGTCAAATACTTGTCCAACTGGACAGAGCTGAAATCTAATATGTGGAACGGTCACCGTGATACTTTCGGAGCATGGACACATGGAATACTGAATGAACTGCTGATAACCCTGGAGGCAATGCAAGCATGTAAGCCACATATCCCACTCTCTCGAGAATCTCAAAAGGTCTGATATATCTTGGGCTCAGCTTTCCCATAACACCCTTCATGGGTGATACCCGAAGCAACACTCTCTCCCCGACCATGAATGAAACATCACGAACTTTATGGTCGGCATATCTCTTTTTCTTAGATTGAGTTGTGCGAAGTCATTCCTGAATAATATTGACCTTATCCAAGGAATCCTGTACTAGATCTGTACCTAGCAACCGAGCCTCCCCGGCTCAAACCACCTAAGTGGTGACCAGAACCGCCTACCGTATAATACCTTATAGGGAGCCATCTGAATGCTCGATTGGTAGTTGTTGTTGTAGGAGAACTCTAAAAGGGGAAGGAATGAAATCCCACGATCCTCCAAAATCTATGACACATGCACGAAGCATATCCTCCAAGATCTGGATAGTGCGCTTGGATTTTCCGTTCGTCTGAGGATGAAATGATGTGCTCAACTCAACCACGTGCCCAACTCACACTTTACTGCCCTCCAGAAGTGCAAGGTGAACTATGTACCTCAATTAGAAATGATAGACACGGGCATAGGAATACGAACGATCTTGTGGATGTAAATATCTGCCAACTGCTCCGATGAATAGGTAACTGCTACAAAAATGAAGTGCGGTAACTAAGTCAGCCTGTCCACAATGACCCAAACGGCATCGAACTTCCTCTGAGTTTACGGGAGTTCAACAATGAAATTCATAGTGATATGCTCTCACTTCCACTTAGGGATCTCTATCTGCTGAAGCAAACCACCGGGTCTCTGATGCTCATACTTCACTTGCTGACAATTCAGGCACCGAGCTACATAAGCAACTATATCCCTCTTCATCCTCATCCACCAATAATGTTTCCGCAAGTCCCGGTACATCTTGGCGACGCCCGGGTGTATAGAATACCAGGAACTATGGGCCTCCTCGAAGATTAACTCACAAAGTCCATCCGCATTAGGCACACAAACACGACTATGCTTCCTCAAGACTTCGTCATATCCAACAGTAACCTACTTGGCACCACAGTGCCGCACGCTGTCCCTAAGGACCAACAAATGAGGGCCGTCATACTGTCGATCTCTGATACGCTCAAACAAAGAAGACCGAATGAGTGTACAAGCTAGAACACGGCTAGGATCTGAAATATCCAACCTCACAAACTGCTTGGCCAAAGTCTGAACATTTGATGCTAGCAGCCTCTCACCGACTGGGATGAAGGCAAAGTTGCCCATACTCGCTACCTTCCTACTAAGTGCGTCGGCCACCACATTGACCTTCCCGGGATGGTACAAGATGGTGATATCATAGTCTTTCAATAGCTCCAGCCACCTCCTCTACCTCAAATTGAGATCCTTTTTCTTGAACAAATACTAAAGGCTGCGATGATCCCTGAAAATATCACACGACACGCCATAAAGATAGTGCCTCCAAATCTTCAGCACATGAACAATGGCTGCCAACTCTAAATCATGGACAGGGTAATTCTTCTCATGAACCTTCAACTACCGAGACGCATATGCAATCACCCTGCCCTCCTACATCAATACTGCTCCGGGCCCAACACAGGAAGCATCACAATATACCGTGTAAGATCCTGAACCTGAGGCTAACACCAACACCGACGTTGTAGTCAAAGTAGTCTTGAGCTTCTAAAAGCTCGACTCATACTTATCTTACCATCTGAATGGGGCACCCTTCTGGGTCAACCTGGTCAACGGGGATGTTATAGATGAAAATTCCTCCACAAATCGACGGTAATAACCCGCCAAACCCAAGAAGCTCCTGATCTCCGTGGCTGAAGTGGGTCTAGGCTAGTTCTGGACTGCCTCAATCTTCTTAGGATCTACCTGAATGCCCTATGCTGATACGACGTGGCCCAAGAAAGCAACTGAATCTAACCAAAACTCGCACTTCAAAAATTTAGCATACAACTGGCTGTCTCTCAAAGTCTGAAGCAATTTCCTAAGGTGCTGCTCATGCTCCTCTCGACTACGAGAGTAGATCAAGATGTTGTCAATAAACACAATCATAAAGGATTCCGAATAGGGCTTGAACACTCGATTTATAAAATCCATGAAAGTTGTTGGTGCATTTGTCAACCCAAAAGACATCACTAGAAACTCATAATGCCCGTACGGAGTCCAAAAATCTTTCTTAGGGACATCGGATGCCCTAATCCTCAAATGATGGTAGCCAGATCTCAAATCAATCTTCAAAAACATCTTGGTACCCTGAAGCTGATCAAATAAGTCATCAATCCTCGGCAATGGATATGTGTTCTTAATGGTGACTTTGTTTAACTGCCGATAATCTATACACACCCTCATCGACCCATATTTTTCTTCACAAATAACACAGGCGCACCCCAGGGCGAGACATTGGGTCTAATGAAGCCCTTATCAAGAAAATCCTGCAACTGTTCCTTCAATTCCTTCAACTCTGGTAGGGCCATACGATATGTCAGAATGGAAATGGGCTGAGTGCTCGGAGCCAAATCAATACAGAAATCAATATCCCTGTTGGGTGGCATCCCTAGCAAATGTGGGGGAAACACCTCTGGAAACTCACGGACAACTGGAACTGAATCCATAGGACGAACCTCTGCAATAGAATCACGGACATAAGACAAATAGGTTGAACACCCCTTCTCGAACATACGCCGAGCCTTCATATACGAGATAACCCAACTGCTGGAATGGCCAGGAATCCCTCTCCACTCTAATCAAGGAAACCCCAAAAGGCTAAGGTCACCGTCTTTCCGTGACAGTCCAATATAGTGTGATAAGGTGACAGCCAATCCATACCCAATATAACATCAAAATCAACCATATCGAGGAGTAGAAGATCTACACTAGTCTCAAGACTCGCAATAGTGACCATACACGAAAAATAAACAATCTACAATAATAGCATCCTCCACAGGTGTGGACACATATACAAGGGCACTCAAGGAATCACGAGGCACAACCAATCCCAGATTAAATAGAACTGAAGCATCTCTACTGCAAACTGAAATAGTACCTGTAATAACAGCATCGGATGACTCAGCCTCAGGCCTAGCTGGAAAAGCATAACACCGGGGCTGGGCCCCACCACCCTGAACTATGTCCCTGGGATGGCCTTTAGATGGCTGGCCTCCACCTCTAACTGCCTGACCTCCACCTCTAATAGTCTGGCCCCTACCTCGGGCTGCCTGACCCCTACCTCTGGCTGGCTGAGCAGGCGGTGCAGCAACTGGTGCTGGAACCATGGCACGAGAACCCTAATGCTGTGGTGGAGCGTCCAATAATCTCGAACATGTCCTCCTAATATGCCCATAGCCACCACACTCGTAGAAGCTGAGACTGACCTGAACAGGCTGGATGACGACGGTAATAACTCTGAATAAGAGGTGCACTGATAGGAGCTGGCGGTGCACTGTAGGCTGGCTACCTAGAAAGAGGCACATAAGGACCAAGACTCCTTGAAGAACTGAAAGATTCTTGAAGCGCTGAATGGAATGGTCTGGGAGAATGGCCTCTACCAAAAGTACCTCTGTCTCTAGATGAGGCTCCACTGAACCTACTGGAATTATGAGGTATCTTGTCATAACCCTGACCTCCCTGTGCAAGAACCATCTCGACTCGCCTGGCGACATTGATAGCAAGCTGAAAAGAAATTTCACTCCTAGTCTCCTTAGCCATCTGCAATTTGATAGGCTAAGCAAGTCCGTCAATAAGCCTCCTCACCCTCTCTTTGTCAGTAAGAAGCAGAAGAACTGCATGACAGGAAAAATCCACAAAACGGGTATCGTACTGAGTAACAGTCATACTGCCCTGCTGGAGATGCTCGAACTGACAGTGGCGCTTCTCTCTCAAGGTGATAGGAAGAAACTTCTCTAGGAAGATCTAAGAGAATTGGTCCCAAGTAACAGTAGGCGACCCAGCTGGTCTGGTCAACAAATGATCTCTCCACCATGTCTTGGTCGAACCAGTCATCTGGAATGCAGCAAAGTCGAACCCATTGGTCTCCAATATACCCATGTTCCGAAAAACCTCATGACAACTATCAAGATACTCCTGGTGATCCTCTGAAGTAGCACCACTGAAATGGACTGGGAAGAGCTTGGTAAACCTGTCCAATCTCCAAAAATCCTCAGAAGACATAGCTGACCCATCACCGGTCTGTGCCGCAATAATCGGCTGAACTACTCCGACTGGATAAGCTGCTGGAGTATGATACTGGGGAGCCATCTACTCCGGAGTGTGAGTAGTAGGATTCTGGGCTTCTCCTCCAGCCTGAGAGACGGTTGGTTCCATGGGAAATGTGCTAGATTTTCCACACTCTCCATAAGTCCCACCAAATGGATCAAAGCATCCTGAAGTACTGGGGTGGAAGTGAACCCCTCCGTGACCTGAGCTGGCCCGACCGGAACAGTCAGAGTTGTAACCTCCTCGTCAAACTCTACATAAGGCTCTACTGTTAGGGCTACTGCTCGGGCTTTGGGTTGAGCCATGCCCCTGCCTCGGCCCCTTGTAGGAGCTACCACTGAGGCTCTGGCTGCTGCTCAACTGAATAAGTGGTACGTGTTCTCTCCATCTGCGATAGAATAAGGGTAGAAGAGTTCAATCAGTATTGAGAAAACAAAATCGCACGACAGAGAAGAATAGAAGTGAAATTTGTTCCTAAAATTTATAGCCTCTATGAGATAAGTACAGACCTCTTTGTACCAATCCCCCAAACTCTACTAAGCTCGTTCGTGAATTATGAGACCTAGGAAACCTAGTTATCTGATACCAACTTTTCACGACCCAGAATTCCCATCGTCGGGACTGTGATAGCGCCTAACATTACACTTTCTAGGCAAGCCAACGTTAGAGATTTATTAGCCAATTCTTTACATCTCAATGATTAAAAATAAGCAAGCTATAACAAGTTGAAATGAACATGGAAATATATAAATAACAACTTTGATGATGTACTATTGCTACCTAGAATCTGGAGTCACAATTCCCGAACATTCAAAGATTTTTACTACAAGTATTTGTCCGAAATAAAACATAATTGTTTGTGAAATAAGGAAAAACAGTAAAGTATGGGGTATAGGAGGGGATGCTAGGTCCTGCGGATGCCAACAGGACTACCTTGGTTCTCCTAGCCAGTAAATCCTACAGCCAACCTCTCAATAGCCCGAACCTGCTCCACGATCTGCATAGGAAGTGCAGAGTGCAGTATTAGTACAACCGACCCCATGCACTGGTAAGTGCCGATCCTAACCTCGACAACGGAGTGCGAGGCTACGGCGGGACACTCACAATATAATCTGCACACAGTATATAATAAAATCAGAAAGGAATACAGAATAAAATAAAACAATAATTTGAAAGAAGTAAATACAGTTCTCAAAGTATTTCATCAGTGTTCAGCTACTACCAATCCTTGAGTGCAATTTAAGACTAACGTACTGCTAACACAGTCATAGGAAAAGTATAAACATATAGGTTGTTATGGCGTGCAACCCAATCCCACCGTACATATCATTTTCCTCCCTTATTTCCTCTTATTAAAATAAACAAAAGAATATAAATAAAAGTTTTGCAGCGTGCAACCCGTTCCCACCACATCACAATAATCAATATCACAGTTCATCCTTATTTCACCACAATCCACCCTTATTACATATAACGACCCGGTCGGTCGTTCCGAGAGTTTAGCCTCATTTCCCCCTTTTCTGCATCCTTATATGTGGTTAATCTTCATTTATGTTGTGTTGGGTTGGTTGGTTCGGGTTCGGAGAGGTCGTGGTGAGAACTGAGACACTTAGTCTCCTAAATTAACTTAATATTTGAAAAAGTCAACTAGGAGTTGACTTATTGGTAAACGACCTCGGGAGGTGGATTTTATGGCTCGTATAGCTTCGTTAGGTGATTTGGGACTTCGGAGTGTGTTCGGAATGAATTTTGATGTCCGGTGTAGAATTAGGCTTGAATTGGAGAAAGTTAGTTTTTGGCAATTTTCGGTCGGCAGTGGAAAATAGGCGATCGGGGTCGGAATGGAATTCTGGAAGTTGGAGCAGGTTTCTAATGTCATTTTGGATATGTGTACAAATTTTCAGGTCAATCGGATGTGTTTTGGATGGTTTCGGCATCCTTGGTGAAATTTAGAAGTCTTAAAGTTCATCGGCTTGAATTTGATGTGTTTTTGTTGTTTTTGTGTTGTTTTTGGTGTTCTGAAGGCTCGACTAAGTTCGAATAAGGTTATGGGATGTGTTGGTATGTTTGATTGGGGCCCCTAGGGGTTCGGGATTGATTTCGGATGGTTAACGGAGGTTTAGACTTAGGAATTTGTAGAAAAATAGTTGTCGGTGTTATTTTACTGGTGTGGTCGCACCTGCGAATGGGGAGCCGCAGGTGCGATGGCTGTAGGTGCGAAGATCCTTGTGCAGGTGCGAAAAGAGGCTAGGATGGGAGAATCCTCAGTCGTGAGGCATGGGTCGCACCTGCGAATCCGCAGGTGCGGAAAAAAGGCTCGCAGGTGCGAAGTTTGGACTTTTAGTGGGATTTCGCAGGTGCGCCTCTGGGACAGCAGGTTCAGGTCCGCAGGTCCGAAGAATTGTCCGCAGTTGTGGATTAACTGAGCGGGCAGTATAAATAGGTGCCTCCGCAAAATTTTGGCATTTCTTTCATTTTGCATGCGGGATTGAGCTAGTTTGGGAGCAAATTGAAGGAGGGATTCGAGAATCTCCAGTGGAGGTAAGTTCCCGGATTATATAACTCATTTCTATGCTATTTTGTTCGGATTAGGCCTGTAATTTGAAGAATTAAATTGGAAAAAGGTTGGGAAAAATGGGGAGGAAATTTGGAAATTCTTTTGGTGATTAGAGTGGGCAATTATTTTCTGATTGTGGAGTTTTTGGTATGTATAGAATCGTGGGAGGACGAGGATTCTAATGGCATAAATTTTATTGAATTCCGAGACGTGCGCCCGGGGCTCGAGTTTGGCCGAATTTCGAAAATTTTGTATAAATTGATAATTTTCTATTGGGTTGTGTTCCTTTAGCGTATATTGATGATGTTAATATGGTTTTGGTTAGATTCGTAGCAATCGGGAGCCAATTTGAGGGGCAAGAGCATCGCGGACTAGTATTGTGGCCCGGTAGAGGTAAGTAATGGTTATAAATCTTGTCCTGAGGGTATGAAACCCCAGACTTCATATTTCTCACTGATTTTAGAATGGCGCACATGTCGGATGACGAGTATGTGGCGCGCACTGATTTTTGGATTGGACTTGGTCCTCTCTGCGGAAACTATTGAGTTGCGTATTTTACTCTAAATCATATGTTAAATTGTGTTCTAAAGACTATTGCTATATTTGTGCTACAAGACATGTTTGGGGACTCGTGCCGACTTGTTAGGTTCCTTGGGGGCTTTTTACTGCTATTTCCTCACTGTTGATTTATGATTTACACTCAGTCATATTGTGCTTAACTATTTTCGAAACTCAGCCTCTTTTACACTGTTTTGAGATATAAAATGATGCTTTTGGGTCGAGTACCTTGTTTTACTGATACGCCCGAGGGGCTTTTGAGAGGTTCTGACTGAGTGAGGCCGAGGGCCTGATTGTGAGGATATGATACGCCACGAGGTGGCTTGATATTAGTGCTTGGGCTGAAGGAGCCCCTCCGGAGTCTGTACACACCCCCAGTGAGCGCAGGTACCTACTGAGTGCGAGTGTTTAGTGCCGAATGACGAGTGATTGGGAGGCATGAGTGACTGTGAGGTATGCCCGAGGGGCTGATTATGAGTGACTGTGAGGTATGCCCGCGAGGGTGATTATGAGTGACTGTGATGCATGCCCGAGGGGCAGGTTTTGATACATGTTTTTGTCTGAGGGGCTACTTATGATTTTTACCACTTTCACTCTGAACTTATGAAATATGTTTTGCCCGAGGGGCCTTTTATGATTTTTATCACTTTTACACTAAACGTCTTGAAATTTACGATGAAAATATTGGTAAGTATATTTCCAAATGATTTTACTAAAATCGGCTTTTAAGCGTGATGATTTAACGTATACAATGTTGGAAAGAAAGGTTGTGCTTATTGTGAAATGATGATTTGATCTATGTGTTTCTTACTGCTCTGACCTGATTTATTTTCATTACTACTGAGTTGGCGTACTCACATTACTCCCTGCACCTTGTGTGCAGATACAGGTATTAGGGTGGAGTGAGTTGTGTATCTGTTCCAGAGGTTTTTCAGAGATTTGCGAGGTAGTTGCACGCGTCCGAGGTCCTGCTCTTTCTCTCCTGCTTACTTTATAGAGTTTATCTTTTTTAATGGTATATTTTCTATAGATGCTCATGACTAGTGACTCCGGTATCTCGGGGGTTGTATTTAATATTCTGTATAACTTAAACTGTTTTAAAATGTTTAAAAGAAACCATTATGGGTTATCAATTTAGTAATGATCTAAATAGAAGATTATTACGATTTGAGTGTAGTTTTGGTTGTCCTAGTTCCACGATAGGCGCCATCACGACTGTCTTAGATTTGGGGTCGTGACAAAAGGGTTGGTTAGAAATGTGGCAAGAACTATTGAGTGGTTGATTTCTGTCTCGGTTTGATATATGGCTTCGAGTTGTGAGTGTATTGGAAGACCTCTCATGTTATTTAGTTGTGGAGTGAAGCGGATCTTTCTGTTGGGTTATGAGTTCCTAGTGATGTCTTTTGGGTTGATCATTGCCCAGTAGCATTCATGTATCTGATTAGCGGTGTATTTCAGCCGTATTAGCACTCCTTTGTTATTGTATTCATTGATGGAATCCTGGCGTATACGCGTAGCTAGGAGTAGCATACTCATTATTTGAGGATGGCATTATAAGGATTCAGGGAGGAAAGACTCTATGCAAAGTTCTCCGAGTGTGAATTTTGGCTCGATTCAGTAGCATTCTTGGGACACGTGGTGTCTAGTGAGGGTATCCATGTGGTCAGATGTGTGTGGGTAGAGCTTCCAGAAGCTCAAGATTTCTTTGACCACCGCTCCAGTGTTAGTTCTGCGATTAGCTTCAGGTTCTTACCTCATATTGTAATGCCTCGAGGGTAGGCGTTTTTTGTGTTTAGATGCAGAAGGGTGTAGTGATTGCATGATAGTTATGGACTTCGGAAGTGTATAGAGAGATATCAGTTTGAGGCTAAGCGGGCAGGGATATCTCCTGCGAATTGTCCTGGGATGTGTGATCCTTATGTTGTTCTATAATAAGTTCTCTTTTACTAGTAAATGATATATGCTGTAATTTGAGTTTAGATCGCTTGTGGAAGTTGGCATGACTATTACAATGGTGAATGCAAGATTTGCAGATGACTTGAGATGTTAGACGGGTTGTGCTATTATGGGCATTGTGAGTTATTGGTTGTCTTAATCATTGGTTTTGAGCAAAGTGGGGAGTTTGTTAATGATAAGTTGATTACACGATTATGTGGTGTATTGGTTTTAGTTCGAGGTATATTGGTAAATCAGTTATGGCATGCAGATGTGGGGTCTGGGAATGACTCGAGTAATGAAAATTCTTCGATACATGTTGTAATGTACTATATGGGTAAACGAATTCTATGAAAATGATTGAGAGGTAATTGTAAATGGTGTAATGTGTGCAGTGTATGAATTTTCTTCTGGCTTCAAGTGAGTGGATTACTTTCCTAGTGTGTTAGTGTGCAAACGGGTCAGGTCGATTCTGTCTAATTAGTCAGTGTAATTGAGATTTACGTTGGAGGATGTCAAGACTTATGGCATTTCTACATTATCATGGATTTTACATATCAATATCAGGAAAGTGAAGGTAATGACTTTAAATTCTCAGGAAGTCTCTTCAGGGTAAGTATTTTGAATGTTGTACTTTGGGGATATTTGAGACGGTATTCAGCGGCTTACGAGCTTTAGACGATATGTTTTTGTGCTTGGGTCGCGTGTGGTGAGTTTGGGTTGAGAATTGTGGTATTACGGCAAGGAGAAGTATCAATTTGAAGGTAAGTCAGAAGAAACTTGGGTAATTAGGATAACTTGGTAGTAGGTCGGATCGGCATGGTAAGGGATACGGTTAGTTCTTTGGGTGTTCATGAGGTAATGAGTTTTCACATGTGTTTCTTGGTAATGCTCTTGGATTTTGATGACCTCCGTAGCTTGGTTGAGTTCGAAGGATTCAGTCCTGACAGTTTGGTGTTGCCCAAATGGGATTTCGGATAGTTCCTGATGGTTTAGCATATTTTCCTCTGGCGTGAGGTGTAGGTGATGTATAGTGGTTTTGCTTCTAAATGGGATCAAATGGAAGTTCTTGGCTAGTTGGGTACGTAGTTTCTTGTGGCTCAGAAGGGACCATGAAGTTACCATATTTGTCCTAGGATGGTATGGCGTATGCGGTATGTTGGATAGAGTTGATATTTTCATATGTAAGTTCATGGTTCAGTTCTGGAAGGAAGGTCAAAACAAAATTTCTTAGACAGCATCGGCAGTTTCAGACGACTAGGTAGATGATATCACTGTTGGGTGGCTTGATGAGGGTATACATTTTAGAAGGTCATGTGTGAAGTTAGGGGTACTTCATTGATACTTCGACGCTCCCTTGTTGGATCGACTGCTGATATTCAAGGTTGCTTGGTAACACGGAAGAATTATAGGGGTATCCCTCGTGTAATGATTGAGTATTAGGGATGTGCCATGTGTTCGAGCGGTGGAGTTGAGATTGGATATAGTAATTGGTGCGCTTCGTGACTTCGAGACTGAGAGTTCTCATAAACAGGTTATTTTGTGGTAAGAAACTGTGAAGATGAGAGCAAGCTAGTCAGATGTTAGTATGTACCATGATTCAGTCATTGTGGACTTCTCGGTGAGTTATCTATCTGTTATTAATAACCAGAGTTGATTTAGGGTTATTGGTAGGCTAGTATGGGTGTGTGTTCTGCACCAATTCAGAATGGTTGGCTCTGAATTTCTATGGTTAAATAATGTACCATTCGATTGTGATTGAGTTTATCCATGTTATGGAGTGATGTGTGAGTTACCCTTCGGTGTTGCGAGGAGTTGTGATTATTGGTTATGTGAACATATGGTGTTGTTCTAGTTGGGATTTATAGCTAGATTTGAGTAAGGTAAGAGATTGGGTATTGCGAGGTTGAGACGTATTGGTTATGTTCTTATGATTCGTGTGGCATGGTATCGTTCGATTTTCCCGTGGTTATGGTAATGCACTTTGAATACTTAATGTCGAATTTCGAATGGTTATTGATTTTGGGCAAGGTGTCCTGAAATATTTCATGTGGACCAGCATTTGGATGAGATCGCGCAGTGTAGCGGAGTTATGTAGGGGTATGACATTTGATATTGGATTCGTGTGTTTTGATTTTTCACAATGTGTGCCAGGCTTTTAGCATGATGTTGTGATGGTAATTGTTAATGGTGGGATGGTCCTCTCGTGTGAATCTTTTATATAATTTGATTACATTGGGATGTTGCTATTGAGTGCACGAGTTGCACAGGTTTTGGCTTCGAATTGTATCGATGTGTCATGTCATCAGAGTGGTCGTGATGGATGAGAAGAGGTCATTGGACCTAGAATGAATATTTTCAGAATTGCCTTTGGAAGGATGAATATCGGGAGTCGGCTTAGAAATCTGCTATAATTCCTGTTTGGGAAGGGGAGCTTCATGTCTGACTGATCGGATGAATGGTTGTTAGTTTTACGTGTTTCTTTCCTCATCGGAAGTATATGAAAGTGTTAGAGTGAGGCATTTCTTGATAAGAGGTTATGTACCGGCACTAGGTTGTTCTGAGCAGCTATTGTTATTAAGAGTTATCGCTCTGGGTGTTTGAGTCATACGGTGTATTATGTGATTTCATCTGGGGTGCGTATATGGCTTGATTCAACATGTTCGGACTTGTTCAGTTTATAGTTATGGAATTTTGATCTTGTATATTATTTCAGAAGTGGGAATTTGGTTCTAAGGTTTGTGGGTCAGGATTGGATTTCGAAATTTCAAAGGTGTTGTGCTATTGGACCTATATGGGATAGGGTGATGTGGGATCACCCCTGGGTATGTGCATGGTAGGCTACGTGGCAGCTTGATGGTGTTGGAGAACAACTCTTGGCACGTTCGAGGACGAACGTATGTTTAAGTGGGGGAGGATGTAACGACCCGGTCGGTCGTTCCGAAAGTTTAACCCCGTTTCCCCCATTTATGCTTCCTTATATGTGGTTCAACTTCATTTATGTTGTGTTGGGTCGGTTAGTTCGGGTTCAGAGCGGTCGTGGTGAGAACTGAGACACTTAGTCTCTTAAATTAGCTTAATAGTTGAAAAAGTCAACTGGGACTTGGCTTACTGGTAAACAACCTCGGAATGTGGATTTTATGGCTCAGATAGCTTCATTAGGTGATTTGGGACTTAGGAGTGTGTTCGGAATGAAGTTTTGATGTACGGTGTAGAATTAGGCTTGAATTGGCGAAAGTTAGTTTTTGGCGATTTCCAGTCGGCAGTGGAAAATAGGTTATCGGGGTCGGAATGGAATTCCGGAAGTTGGAGCAGGTTCGTAATGTCATTTTGTATATGTGCGCAAATTTTAAATTCAATCAGATGTGTTTTGGATGGTTTCGGCATCCTTGGTGAAATTTAGAAGTTTTAAAGTTCATAGGCTTGAATTTGATGTTTTTTTTTGTTTTTGCGTTGTTTTTGGTGTTTCGAAGGCTCGACTAAGTTCGAATGAGGTTATGCGATGTGTTGGTATGTTTGTTTGGGACCCCGAGGTGCTCGGGATTGATTTCGGATGGTTAACGGAGGTTTGAACTTAGGAATTTGCAGAAAAATAGCTATTATGTTATTTTACTGGTGTGGTCGCACCTGCGGATGGGGAGCCGCATGTGCGAAGATCCTTGCGCAAGTGCGAAAAGAGTCCAGGCTGGGGGAATCTGCAAGCGCGAGGCATGGGCCGTAGGTGCGGGAAAAGGGCTCGCAGGTGCGAAGTTTGGACTTTTAGTGGGATTTCGCAGGTGCGCACCTGGGACCGCAGGTGTGGGTCTGCAAGTGCGAAGAATTGTCCGCGGGTACAGATTAACTGAGAAGGAAGTATAAATAGGTGCCTCCGTGAAATTTTGGCATTTCTTTCATTTTGCATGTGGGATTGAGCTAGTTTGGGAGCAAATTGAAGGAGGGATTCGAGAATCTTCAGTGGAGGTAAGTTCCCGGATTATATAACTTGTTTCTATGCTATTTTGTTCGGATTAGGCTTGTAATTTGAAGAATTAAATTGGAAAAAGGTTGGGAATAATGGGGAGGAAATTTGGAAATTCTTTTGGTGATTTGAGTGGGAAATTATGGTCCGATTGTGGAGTTTTTGGTATATATAGAATCGTGGGAGGACAAGGATTCTAGTGGTGTAAATTTTATTGAATTCCTGATGGCCCCAGGGCTCGGGTTTGGCCGAATTTCAAGAATTTTGTATAAATTGATAGTTTTCGATTGGGTTGTGTTCCTTTAGCGTATATTGATGATGTTAATCTGGTTTTGGTTAGATTCGGAGCAATCGGGAGCCAATTTGAGGGGCAAGAGCATCGCAGACTAGTATTGTATCCCAGTAGAGGTAAGTAATGGTTATAAATCCTGTCCTGATGGTATGAAACTCCGGACTTCATATTTCTCACTGTTTTTAGAATGGCGCACATGTCGGATGACGAGTATGTGGCGCGCACTGATTTTTGGATTGGACTTGGTCCTCTCTGCGGCAACTATTGAGTTGCGTATTTTACTCTAAATCATATGTTAAATTGTGTTCTAAAGACTATTGCTATATTTGGGCTATAAGCCATGTTTGGGGCCTCGTGCCGACTTGTTAGATCCCTTGGGGGATTTTTACAGTTATTTCCTCACAGTTGATTTATGATTTACACTCAGTCATATTGTACTTAACTGTTTTTGAAACTCAGCCTTTTTTACACTGTTTTGAGATATAAAATGATGCTTTTGGGTCGAGTACCCCGTTTTACCGATACGCCCGAGGGGCTTTTGAGAGGTTCTGACTGAGTGAGGCCGAGGGCCTGATTGTGAGGATATGATACGTCACGAGGTGGCTTGATATTAGCGCTTGGGCTGAAGGAGCCCCTCCGGAGTCTGTACACACCCCCAGTGAGCGCAGGTACCTATTGAGTGTGAGTGTCGAGTGCTGTGTGACGAGTGATTGGGAGGCATGAGTGATTGTGAGGTATGCCCGATGGGCTGATTATGAGTGACTGTGAGGTATGCCCAAGGGGCTGATTATGAGTGACTGTGATGCATGCCCGAGGGGCAGGTTCTGATACATGTTTTTTCCCGAGGGGCTACTTATGGTTTTTACCACTTTCACTCTAAACTTATGAAATATGTTTTGCCCGAGGGGCCTTTTATGATTTTCATCACTTTTACACTAAACTTCTTGAAAGTTATGTTTAAACTATTAGCAAGTATATTTCCAAATGATTTTACTGCAATCGGCTTTTAAGCGTGATGATTTAACGTATACAATGTTGGAAAGAAAAGTTGTTCTTATTGTGAAATGATGATTTGATTTATGTGTTTTTTACTGCTCTGACCTGATTTATTTTCATTACTACTGAGTTAGCGTACTCACATTACTCCTTGCACCTTGTGCGCGGATCCAGGTGTTAGGGCAGAGTGAGCTGTGTATCTGTCCCAGAGGTTTTTCGAAGATTGGCGAGGTAGCTGCACGCGTCCGCAGTCCTGCTCTCTCTCTCTTGCTTACTTTATAGAGTTTTTTTTATTTGTATATTTTCTGTAGATTCTCATGACTAGTGACTCCGGGATCTCGGGGGTTGTCTTTAATATTCGATATAGCTTAAACTGTTTTAAAATGTTTAAAAGAAACCATTATGGGTTATCAGTTTAGTAATGATGTAAATAGAATATTATTACGATTTGAGTGTAGTTTTGGCTGGCCTAGTTCCACGATAGGCGTCACGATTGGCTTAGATTGGGGGTCGTGATATTACACCCATTGCGGCGTGCAACCCGATCCCACCGTACAATATCATTTCATCCTTATTCCTCCTCAATATATCATCATTATTCCACATGTTGTAGCGTAACCCAATCCCACCATATCAGTATCAATTACTCAATAAGTACAGAAATTTCACAATTCAACACAAAACCCTTCACAATACTTAAACTTCAAACCAAAGCAAATGGGAAACTTGTACACTATGAAACTTTACACAGGTAATACTACTCAGCGAGACCAATCAAGAATATATCATAAGAAGCACCGATAAACCAGCATAACCAAATAATAAGAGACAATGAAGCTACAGAATAACTAATACCTTCAATAAAGGGAAACAATGTCTAACAAGTAGCAATTAGGCATGGGAATACAGATAAAGCATGTAACAATTAAGGCAGGAAAAAGGACAATATGAGAAGAACGGGAAGGAAACAGGAAAAACAGATAACTTGGAGGTGCATAAATACTCGTCACCTCACATATACGCCTCTCACATGAATTTCATATAGCAAATAATTCAAGGGTTCCTAATCCCTCAAGTCAAAGATAGACACAATACTTACCTCGCTCCACAGGCCACTCAATGCTCAATTATAGCATTTCCTCTAGAATTAGCCTCCAAACCACTCGTATTTATCCACAATTGACCCAATAATATCAAATATTACTAAATAAATCAATCACAATGCATAATTTTGATTTCCCAAACTTCCCCCAAAAAAGTCAAAAATTGACCCCGGGCCTGCTTGGTCAAAACTCTAGGTTCGGACCAAAACTCATTCACCCATTCATCCCAGAGCCCAGTTATGCAATTAGTTATGAAATCTGACCCCAACTTGAGGTCTAAATTCTAATTTCCCAAAAATCCCTAGTTCTATTCAAACCCCCATTTTCTACTATGGAAATCCTAGATTTTAGGTCGAAAATTCATGAAATGTGGCCTGGACTGCGCATGCAGATCGAGAAAGACTAGTACATGACTTCTAAAGGTTTCGGATTACAAAATTAGGTTCAAATTATAAGATGACCTATTGGGTCATCACACTTGACCTCCTATCCTACATCAACTCAAGCAGAAAAATTGGTTAAGTCATCAAATGATAGTACTTTCCTTCGAGAGATACATTACTTATCAACATTGTCATGACATAAACGTCAGACAAAAAGATATAGACCGGCCTTCGTATCATGTTTTTTACGAATGGAAAATAAAGGACCAACTATTTCGTAAAGACATATAAATGATGTATGTCATTATATTAATGCATACCTCATGCTATCTCTAGAGTTATTTGAATAACTATCAAACTTTGCTTTGTTATTTGTGAGCAGTTCATATGTAAACAATCAAGACGCATCCAACCCCTGGAAAAAATCGCTGCTTTGTCAAATTTAACATCAAGATGGTAATTCAAGGTCATTCCTGTCATAACCAAAGCAAGAGTTCCAAATTAAACAAAACTATGGTACTATGAATTATGTTTCACATAGTGACTTGGCTATTTCAGAAAAGTTTATAAAGTAGTGAAGTTGAGTCTACGAACAACATAAAGATCAATCAGAACAAAGTACAACAAAATCTAATTTCTATCCATTCTCAAAGAGACTTTTGCATTAGCATGCAATGGAGGCAAGCAAATGCCTAAAAACTAAGCTTCGGCGGAATACAAACACTCAGCCAACTTAGTATACATGTTTAAGAAAAAGGAAATCAAGAAACTTCTCTTGACTATATTTTCAGCTTCACAAATTAAAGTCAAACTAAATACTGACTAATAACTATACTACCCAGTTGAATACGATGCAACAAAAAGCAGATATTCACCAATATATTACGAGAAGCTCAAAATTCTGCAGGGAAAAAGCATTAAGCAAGCAGAACTCAATTTTTAGCACAAATTATGTAAAATCATGAGCTTTAACGGTGAACACTAATTCACCAACAATTTTAAAAATCAAATAAAGTTTACCTATTTACAGTCTAAATTTATGGAAAGGAAATGGAAATATTATATAGCATAATATAGGATTACATTTTCCTTTTCTCTTTTCGATACAGAATTAGAAAATTCCCTCTACCTAAAAAAGGCTCACAACAAATTTTTAAGATCGAAGTTTATCAAACTTGGTGCCTAACTATTACGCTTTACGCGAAATAAATTTTCCATCGATCATAAAAAGAAAAACAAAAAAGTATTTTGTGAAACCAGCATACAGTGTAACCCTGGATTAACACCTCACAGAAAGCAACTGCAAAAACTAATCAAAATACACAAAAAAGGACCTTTTAAACTACCAAATGTTGCAACCCTATTAGTTTTTTTAATTTGAGATTTCACAAATCCTACTCTTTGAATTTTGGTGAAAAGTAAGAAAAGGATATAGCTGTCACGACCCAAACATCTCTCTGAAACACGTCGTGACGCCACCTAGTCTCTACGACTAGGTAAGCTTAACAATTTACAAAAAAATACCACTAACGGAAGCAAACCTTAACTTCTAACTACAATAGATACTGAATAATAAAAAATGATGTCGCTCGGCATGTACAATAACCAAAATACTAACGTACATAATTTTCCCAAAACCCAGAATATCATGAGTCACAAGATACAGAAAGGAAATAACTATACACCGGAGTCTAGTAAAAACAAATACAGAAAGTGTTTGACACGGGGAAGAATAGAAGGGGACTCCAAGGTTTGCGAACGCGGCAGATATACCTTGGAGTCTCCAAAAGCTGTCTCGAACTCACTGGCAATGTGGCTGATGATGAGCACCTGAATCTGCACACAAAACATGTGCAGAAGAGTAGCATGAGTACACCACAATTGGTACCCAGTAAGTGTCGAGCCTAACCTTGGTCAAGTAGTGACGAGGTCAGGTCAGGCCCACTGATATATAATAATAAAAATAGGAGAATAAAGCAGTATAATAAGAGAATAGAGTTCAACAAAGGAAAGCACAATGAAATAACAGAACAACACAAGGAAATAAGCAACTGGGAATCTCCCGAGATACCGTCTCGTAGTCTCAAAAGTAAATATGCAGGGAGATCTCCCGAGGTACCTCCTTGTAGTCTCAAAAGTAAATGTGCAGGGGGATCTCCCGGGATACCGTCCCGGAGTCCCAAAAGTAAATATGCAGGGGGATCTCCCAAGATACCGTCCCGTTGTCCCAAAGTAAATACACAGCACAATCAATTACAGACAATAAGTGCAGCAAGAGAATCAACATTCTAGAATAAGTACAAGTCGGGAAAAGAAGCGGGAATTCAATAGTCATGCTCCAAAGAGTTCAGTTACGCAATTAAGGCACGTAGACATACTATTCTACACTAACAGGGTAACTACACATGCTAGTATACTCAATTAAGGTGAAAACAGGTAATTACTCAGTAAAAATCAGGTTTTTCAATAAATAGCCCATGTACACATTCGTCACCTCCCGCGCATGGCTTTCGCATAGAAATATCAGTACCAAATCCTAAGGGAAATTCCCCCACACAAGGTTAGACTAGCCACTTACCTCGAACCAAGCTCGATCAATTGGAATCAATGCTCTTCTCACGAATATCCGACTCTGAATGGCCTGAATCTAGACAAAATCAATTACATACCATAAATATAGCTATAAGAAACTAACCTAGTCAATGAAGTCTAAGCTAAAGCAAGAAATTTGGAAACCGTCCCAAAAAGCCTCCCAGACCCATGTCTCGGAATCGGGTAAAAGTCACAAAATACGATCACCCATTCACTCACGAGTCTAACCATACAAGAATTACTCAAATCCGACCTCATATCGCCTTCCAAAACTCGAAATTATAGCCTATGAAGTTTCTATAATTTGTTTCCCCAAATTTCCAACTCAAATCCCTAATTAGATGATGTAAATAGAAATAAATTCATGAAATATATCCCAATCCGAGTTAGAATCACTTACCCCTACAACCTTCTCGAAGAACCCTCAAAACATCTCCTCACACCGAGCTCTCAAAGTCCCAAAATTGAAATGGGAATCAAACCCTCGAATTTCCCCTTTTTCCCAGTTCTTCCGCATCTGCGGACGCACCATCGCACCTGCGCCACCACTCTTGCGAAATTCCCCTCGCAGGTGTGGATTCCACTTAAAAACTCAAGGTATAGGGTCGCACCTGCGTGTGCACGCCTATGGAACACGGTCCTCCGCCGCGCCTGCGTTCCCTTAGGCGCATCTGCGGGCATCGCAAATGTGGTACTTCCTTCGCACCTGTGATCCCTGATCGAGTCTCCCAACTCCGCTTCTGCTCTTGATCTGTCGCACGTGCGATCCTTCACCTGCGATCTCCCCACCGTAGGTGCGAAACACCAGAAACCCGAAAAGCTTCAGCAATTGCATAAGTCCAATATTCCATCCATTAAGCTTCTGAAACACACCCGAGGCTCCCGGGACCTCAAAAAACATACCAGCCAGTCCTAAAACACCATACTAACTTAGTCGAGCCCTCGAATCACACCAAACAACGCTAAAAACACGATTCACCCTCCAATTCAAACTTGAAGAACTTGAAACTTTCAATTCCTACCATTAATGTCGAAACCTACCAAACAACATCCGATTGACCCCAAATTTTGTACACAAGTCATATTCAACATTACAGACCTACTCCAACTTCCGGAATTGGAATTCGACCCCGATATCAAAAAGTCCACTACCGGTCAAAATCTCCAAAACTTTGACTTTTGCTAATTCAAGCCTAAATGAGCTACAGACCTCCAAAACACAAATCCGGACACGCTGCTAAGTCCAAAATCACAAAATGGAGCTGATGGAACCGACGGAACTCCATTACGGAGTCGGCTTCACACAGTTCTGACTATGGTCAAAATTCTAAGACTTAAGCTTCCGTTTAGGGACTAAGTGCCCCAAAACACTCCGAAATTAAAACCAACACCTGCCGACAAGTCACATAAGAAGAAAAAGACACGGGGGAAGCAGTAAACAGGGGATCGGAGCTATAAATATCAAAACGACCGGCCAGGTCGTTACATCCTCCCCCTCTTAAAATAATCGTTTGTCCTCGAACGAGTATAGAGACATACGTGAAGCGGTGAAAAGATGAAGATATTGGCTACGCATATCCTGCTCGGTCTCCCAAGTCGCCCCCTCGACCGGCTGACCCCACCACTACACCTTCACGGAAGCAATGTTCTTTGACCTTAACGTTCTGACCTGCCTATCCAAAATAGCCACTGGCTCCTCAACATAAGATAGATCCTTGTCCAACTAGACTGAGCTGAAATCCAACACATGAGTCGGTTCACCGTGATACTTCTAGAGCATAGAAACGTGGAATACCGGATGAACTCCTTCTAGGCTTGGAGGTAAAGCAATCTCATAAGCAACCTCCCTAACACGTCGCAACACCTCAAAAGGACCAATGTACCTTGGGCTCAGCTTGCCCTTCTTCCCGAACCTCATAACGCCCTTCATAGGTGATACCCGGAGCAAGACCCGCTCTCCAACCATGAATGCAACATCGCGAACCTTCCGATCTGCATAACTCTTCTGCCTGGACTGGACAGTGCGAACTCGATCCCTAATCACCTTCACCTTATCCAGGGCATCCTGGACCAAGTCTGTACCCAATAATCTCGCATCGCCCGGATAGAACCAACCCACTGGGAACCGACACGACGTATCATACAGAGCCTCATACGGTGCCATCTGGATGCTCGACTGATAACTGTTATTGTAGGCAAGCTCCACAAGTTGCAAGTACTGATCCCACGACCCTCCAAACTCCATCACATACGCACGGACCATATCCTAAAATATCTTAATAGTGTGCTCGGACTATCCGTCTGCCTGAGGGTGAAACATTGTGCTCAGCTCCACTCAAGTACCCAACTCATGTTGTACGTCCATCCAGGACTGTGATTTAAATTACGTACCCCGGTCAGAGATGATAGATACTAGTACGCCATGCAGCCTGACGATCTTGCGGATGTAGATTCGAGCCAACTGCTCGGAAGAATATGTAGTCATCACATGAATGAAATGAGCTGACTTGGTCAGCCTATCCACAATCACCCAAACTGCATCAAATCTCCATTGATTCTATGGGAGTCCAACAACGAAATCCACAGTGATATGTTCCCATTTCCACTCCGAAATCTCTAACTTTTGAAGCAACCCACCCGGCCATTGATGCTCATTCTTCACCTGCTGGCAATTTAAGCACTGAGCCACATACTCCACTATGTCTTTATTCATCCTCTTCCACCAGTAATGTTGCCTCAAGTCCTGGTACATCTTCGCGGCACCCAGATGAACCGAGTACCGCGAGCTATGAGCCTCCTGAAGAATCAACTCACGCAAGCCATCTACATTAGGCACACATAGCCTGCCCGGCATCCTCAGTGCGCCATCATCCCCAATAGTGACCTCCTTAGCATCACCGTGTTGGACCGTGTCCTTAAGGACAAGCAGATAAGGGTCGTCATACTGACGCTCCCTGATACGATCATAAAGAGAAGACCGAGAGACCACACAAGCCAACACT
>MDKI01109129.1:0-18393 GCA_005239505.1 Nicotiana paniculata | reverse complement strand
TAGCTAAAAATTGATTTAAGCCTTACATGAGTCAATAAAGCGACCGTGCTAGAACCGCGGGACCTGAGGGGTGCCTTACACCTTCCCCTCGGTCAACAGAATTCCTCACTCAGTCTTCTGCTTTCGTAGACCATAAATTAAGAGTCAAACCATCCTTTGTTAAGGGATTCAAGATAAAAGGTGGCTTGGAACATCAAAACTCAATTCCAAGTGGCGAATCTAAATAATAAATAATCCATTTTCAAAACGTCACTTCGATTGGAAAAACTCTTCACCAACCTCGTAATAGGGTTGTGGGACATACAAGAGGTGTGACAATTATTCAAAAGTGTTTTTCAAATTAATTAGTCAAACACAACACTTTTTTTAAAAGTACTTTTAAAGAAAATACTTATCAAAATAAGTTGATTTTAGAAGCTTGGCCAAACATGCCGTAAGAGTGAGAATGGTTTAGTGGTAAACACCTCTACCACCAAACCAACGGGTTGATGGTTCAAAGAAATTAAAATTATGAGACAAATTATTGTAAAATTCTTAGAAGTGCACTTTCTTGCAAATACTATTGAAAAAAACTGTACCTAATTAGGGTACCTAAAAACAACATATCTAATGTCCACCAATAATCACTTTCCATGGAACGCCAAAATCATGTGGTTTTATCTCCTCAAACCGAAAAACGCACTAGGTCCATTGATTATTTATTTGTTTTTTCACTCTATTTTTAGTGCCCACTTGGAGCCTGATTAATCCGTGATCGCTCTCTTCATCAGAATTTTTTATTTTTATGGTTCGAACTCAAGACTGTTAATTAAGAATAGTACAATGTGTATATTTTATCACAACCTTTGATGGTAAGGTCCATCCTTAGCATTAACGTACAGTTACTACGTTAAGTATGCTCCAACATATTATTTTCATTGTTCAGTGTTCAAAAGAGATTTACATATTGAGTTTTCAGAAGAAAGAAAAAGACCAAAAAATACACTAAAACAAAGGTTTCAATACAACTTGGTATGTTTTGACAAAGCGGAGTACGAAATCAAATGTCTTTCTGCTCTAGATGGTGTATAGGGATTAAATTTCGGATTTTTACATGGTAACATACTGTAACTCTTCTGGAATGGACACAATCTAATTTGCGTCCTAAATACTACACACTCTAGTATTGATCTCTGATTAGGAAGACCAAAAATGCAATTTTTCTCAACATTAAGTATTGCCTTCTTGATCAACTCCCTACATAATGGCCCAACTTTTGTAAAATAGTTATTTGACAAAGTAAAATTTACCAAATTTGTTAGTGAACAGACCACCTCAGGAACTTGTCCATAAAGTAAATTTCCAGCAAAATTCAATTGCTCCACACTTTCCAAACACCCTAAAGAACATGGCAATGGACCAGTTAACATGTTATATCCAATGTCAATCACAATTGCTTTTTTTAGAAGTCCTAGTTCATAAGGAATGCAACCAGTGAGCAAGTTGTTCAAAAACAATATTTCCAACAAATTTGGAGCCTGTCCAATGCTACGCGGAATTGGACCAATGAATTTGTTGTTTGCTAAGGTTAAATAAAGAGCAGAGGTAGATCCAAGGTTGTCAGGAAGTTTTTGTACGAAGTTATTGTTGTTAAGAAAGAATGCATCAAGATTCTGTGTGAAAATCTGAGGTGGGATTATTCCAGTGAAGAGATTATAACGAATATCTAAGAAAGTTAGGGTCTTGATATTGAGAATCGATATAGGAAATGTACCGATAAATTTGTTGTTACTAAGATCGAGCTCATAGAGATATGGAAGTTGAGTAATTTTTGAAGAAATAATGCCCGAGAAATTGTTGCTATTGGCATGGAATATGGCTAAATCAGGGAGTTGATCGATAAATCCATCTATAGTGGGAGCAGTGAGTTGAAATCCATTGAAATCTATAGAAGCAAGAGAAATTGCTGAGGTATTATATGGTGGATTATCACAGTAAAAGCCTTTGTAATTGCAGATATTAGGGCCAGTCCAAGATTGAGTGACACCTAATGGATCAAGAGTGATTGTGTTCTTGAAATTTTGAATTATTGGGAATATTAAAGCAAGTCTTTGGTCTAAGAAGGTTAAATTTGGTGCTGGTAAAGGTGGTAGTAATTGGCTACTGCAATTTCTCAAAATTGAAAATATTATGAAGAAATAAAGAATCATCATGAAACTGGAAAAAAATGTTTTTGGTCTAAGAATGTGATGAGAAGAAATTGTTGATGATCATTTTCTTTTATAGCATAAAGATTCATGATATCCTTTTGGTAGGTGAAGTCTTGAAAAGATAGAGACTCATAATTCCATCTTGTAGTGGGAAATTGGAAGCTTTGAATTGAGAGTTTAATTTATTCTTCAATTCTCCGAGACTTCAGCCAAAAAAAAAAGGGTTTCCCTTGAGAGATTTTGGAATTAATAAAAATAAAATAAAAACGAGATTATTCAATTGAGCACAGATTGGATTGTGTGTATTTCATTCGATATATAAAAAAGTAATTAGAACTTTATTGGAAAATGGAAAGTATAGAAGAGATTCCAGAAAGTTCATGTGAATGCTGGCTAAATGGGGTTTAAAAATGTTCAAAGTGGCGCACCTCTCTGGCCATAAACCAAAAGCAATCATGATTAGGTAGATGAATGTGGTCTGTGGAATTCCATTGCAAAAATCAGTGAGAAGTCAAATGTCACGTTTATGTTAGAACTATGTAAAATGTATAGAAATTTAAAATGAATTAAGACGTTACATTCTCTTATTATAACGATGTAACATAATTTTATATACTTCCGTGTTAGCAACGACAATGTTCAATAGTTGTTCATATACTTCCGCTAACCAAATTTAAACAAGTTTAAAATCTATTTGCCGGAAAAAAAAATGTTTGAGATTTATTTGATAGAATCTTTTATTTCCATAAATTAAATAGAGGATCATTAATGTTCAACATCTTAACATATATCATTTCTCAAAAGAAATAAAAATATAAACGTATACCCACACGACTAACCATCTAAAATATCAAAACGCTAAGAGACATAAACCATAAACGCTTGGCAGATACATACGCATCTCGATTGAAAACCTTTTTGAGGACGAAGTCCCCAATATTTGAAGTATTTAAGATGAGCTTTTCGATTGTAGTACCGTTTAATAATTTGTTTCTGAGCTGTCATTTTTATTAGGGTCGCTTCTCTCCTTTTCTCAAGCAAATCTACATTTATACGCATCTCTTCTTCGTATGATTCCTCAGTTGCGTGTGTATATCTTGTACTTGATTCACCTATTTCAACTGGAATTAAGGCTTCAGCACCATAAACAAGCAAGAATGGTACCAGTTTTCGGCATTGTTCCATATGCCCATAAGACTCCTGGTAACACTTCTGGCCACTTACTTTTGACTCTTCTAATCTTTTCTTCAAGTTAATAATAATAATTTTATTCGTCGACTCGGCTTGTCCATTAGCCACAGGGTGATAAGGTGTTGAAATTATCCTTTTAATCTGCCAACTCTGAAAAAATTCTGTAATTTTCGCACCTATGAATTGCGGGCCGTTATCACATACGTTTTCTTTTGGAAATACGAACCGGCATATAATGTTTCGCCAAATAAAGTCCCTGACTTCTTTCTCCCGCACCTGCTTGAAGGCACCTGCTTCTACCCACTTTGTAAAATAATCCGTTAATACTAATAAAAATCATACATTTTCTTTAGCTTGTGGTATTTGACCCACGATATCCATCCATGTAACGACTCGATCGGTCATTTTGAGCATTTGCACTTCGCTCGGTTATTGAAGGGCATGAGTAGCTCTGTCTGATGTATCATGACTTATGTAAATCGTCGGTTTTAGTTTTCAGGTTATTCAGAATTGATTTAAAAGAATGATTCTCAGCTAGAAGCTTCAAATTGGAAAGGTTTGACCAAGTTTGACTTTGAAGATGTCAGATTCAGATTGTGGTTTCAGGAGTTGGAATAACTTCGTCATGTCATTTGGGACTTGTGTGAGAATTTTGAGTTCATTCCGGGATGATTTGATATGTTTCGGCGCGTGTTTTGGAAATTTGGAAGTTCGAAGTTCATTGGGTTCAAATTGAGGTGTGATTCGCCGATTCGATGTTGTTATATGTGTTTTGAGGCTTCAAGTAGGTCCATGTTAGATTATGTGACTTTTGGGTATGATTGGACGGGGTCCCGAGGGGCTAGAGTGTGTTTCAGATTGATTTCGGATCATTTCTTCAGTATTTGCAGCTGTTGGTTCTGGTGTTCCGCACCTGCGATTGGTATTGCGCATGTGCAAGCCATGTGTCGCAGGTGCGCAAGAAGTCATGGTTGGAGCTCATCACAGATGCAGAGGAAAGATCGCACATGCGGGTGCGCAGGAGCGGAAATTGTTCCGCAGGTGCGAGGGGGTCGGCTGGTGAGTGTGGTCGCAAATGCGACAATCTGACCGCAGATGCGGTGGTCGCAGATGCGGAAGTGCTGGGCAGAATGATAAATACAAGGGTTCGCGATTTTGGCTTCATTTTGACATTTCTAAGCTCGGATTGAGGTGATTTTGTAGCAAATTTCATCACAAGGATTGGGGTAAGTGTTCTCTACTCGATTTTGATTATATTCTATGAATCTATATTCAATTTTAGCTTTTGGTTGATGATTTCTAAAGAGGAAATTGGAGGTTTTGGCCTAAAGTTTCATAATATGAATTTTTGAGTTTTGAACATCGGATTGGAGTCAGGTTTGAGCGAAACTAGTATGGTTGAACTCATAATTGAATGGGTTGTCGTATTTTGTGAGTTTTGTCGGGTTCCGAGGTGCAAGCCCGGGTTGGGATTTTGGGCCGGTTTTGGTCTTTGATTCATGATTCGATCTTTTATGATCGGGATTGATTTTTTAGCATTATTTGATGTATTTGAATTGTTGTTGGTCAGTTTCGAGCCGTTTGGAGGTCGGAACGCGCGGGATGACATCTTTGGAGCATCGTTTGGCTTGCTCGGCATTGATATTGGCTTGTTCAAGGTGAGTAACTCTTCTAAACTTAGTGTTGAGGGTATGAAACCCTGAAATATGTGTTATGTGATTGGTATTGAGGTGACACACATGCTAGGTGACGGGCGTGTGGGCGTATACCCTGTGAATTGGGACTCTGAGGTTCCCATGGCACTGTATAGTGGCCCTATCTTGGTGTTATCTATGTCTCCACCATGTGATATGGTAATTGAGCTGACAATCATGTTAGATATCATGGTTAGACTTATGCAGTTACTGTTTGGACCCACTGAGGTCATTTTTGTTGTGGAGTTATATGCTTTCATTATTTTAAATACACAGTCATACACATTCATATGCATATCATATCTTACTCTCTGTTGTTATTCATTGATATATCAAATCATCATATTCGGGCTAGTTTTATGACATTGTGAGCCCGAGAGAGAGACTGGAAAGATTGATGACTGAGTGAGGCCGAGGGCTTGATTGTGAGGATTATTTATGAGTGAGGCCGAGGGCCTGATTGTGAGGATATTTATGAGTGAGGCCGAGGGCCTAATTGTTTGTTTATTTACGGGATCGGGCTGCATGCCGCAACATGTTTATTTATGGGATCAGGCTGCACGTCGCATCATAATTATTTTTGGGAGCGGGCTGTAGGCCACAACATGTTTGTTGATTTATGCCATGATTGGCTTGATATAGAGCTTGGGCTGAAGGAGCCCCTCCGAAGTCTGTACACACCCCTAGTGAGTGCATGTACCTACTGAGTGATGATTGCCTGAGGGGATGTAATGAGTGATGTTTGCTCGAAGGGCTGTATATGAGTGATTCGGAGGACTGAGTGACTGAGAGGACTGAGTGAATTGATGTTCTGAGAGCTTGCATATGATTTATCATTGAGTTGCATCGCATTTGTTGTGTACATTTGACATACATGCATAGAAATGCATTTTTCCTCATGTTATATAGTATCACTTCATTCATGACTTTTTACACGCATTGGTATGTGAGTAGAGAGAGGTATTTTGGAACTTGATATTTGGAAAGAAAATGAAACCTCTTACTCATTGTTGAAAGGATTTTGAGAAAAATCACAGTTTTCAAACTTACCTGTATTTTTGGCATTTTCGGCAAAAGAACTGAGTTTCACTAAAATATTTGAAAAGCATGCCTATTTTTCTGAAACTGTGAACGGGTTGAGCGCTTTTTCTTCTGAGATACCTCTTTACTGCTTGTACTATGATGATGTGAACTATTGTAGAGCACCGATTTGAGACCTGACCTTGTGAGAGCTCGTCACTACTTTCAACCTAAGGTTAGGTTTGTTACTTACTCAGTACATGGGGTCGGTTGTACTGATACTACACTTCTTCACATTGCGTGCAGATATTGGCTGCTGCGTCGCCGTGTTTGATGGTTGCTGGATTTGAGGATGTACCCGCGTCCATGTTGCAACTGCCTCTGTTGTTTGGGGGTAGCCTTAGATTAAATTGTGCTGGATTTAGATGTTTGTGTGTTTTGCAGGTATCACATTTGTGGTTGTTTGGCGGCAGTAGGGTGGTGCACTCGCACAAGCAGTAGAGCAACAACTATACACCGGGTTCCGCATCATCGGGAGTATATCAAGTCGAAAGTTCCAGGTTGTATTCGCGGGAATTGGTACCTCACACCTCCTGTTTATTTGTCTTTTATGTTAATTACTTTGTTGCCATAGTATTTCATATTAGTATAGTCAGTCTAGTAGTGGGCTTATAGTTACTATTTGCTCCCATTGTTGTTCTGTGTGGTGTGTTTTTCTTTTTCATTTTAGACCTTCGTACACATAGAGACTATGATTTGTAATGACAGAGTAGGGTCATGTCCTCGGGGAGGTTGGATGGTGGGGAGTGGGATAGGGCAAGGGCCAGAGCGTGGGACGGGGCTCAAAAAGGGTAATGGGAACAAGGTCGCCTGTAGGTTGAGAATTGGATTGTGGAATATAGGGACACTGACGGGTAAGTCTATAGAGCTGGCGAAGATCCTCCAGAAGAAGAGGGCCAATATAGCGTGTGTGCAGGAGACTAGGTGGGTAGGATCGAAGGCGAGGAATGTAGACGGGTATAAATTGTGGTTCTCTGGAGTGGTGAAGGGCAAGAACGGAGTGGGTATTTTGGTGGATAGGGATCTCATAGAGTCGGTGGTAGAAGTTAGGCGGGTGAATGATAGATTGATGGAGATTAAGGTAGTAGTTGGAGGGAGCACTCTAAATGTCATTAGCGCGTACTCACTGCACATGGGCTTGGACGAGGAGGTCAAAAGGTGCTTTTGGGAGGCGCTGGATGAGGTGGTGCGGGGCATTCCGCCTACGGAGAAGTTATTCATATGAGGGGATTTCAATGGTCATATTGGGTCGTCTGCTGGTGGATATGGTGAGGTGCACGGTGGCTTCGGCTTTGGTGATAGGAACGGGGGTGGTACCTCACTGTTAGATTTCACTAGAGCTTTCGAGTTGGTGATCGTGAACTCTATGTTTCCGAAGAGGGAGGAACATTTGGTTACTTTCCGGAGGATGGTGGCTAAGACTCAGATTGACTATCTCCTCCTCAGGAGGGGTGATAGGGGGTTGTGCGAGGATTGCAAAGTGATCCCAGTGAGAACCTCGCAACTCAACATAGGCTCCTGGTGATGGACGTCAGTATCTTGATAAAGAGGAAGAACAGGTTTGTACGGGGTCAGTCCAGGATCAGGTGGGGAGATTTGTCTAGGGATAATTTACGGGAGTTGGAGGGGAGCCTGACGACTATGGGTGCCTGGAAGACTGGTGGGGACGCTAGAACTATGTGGACGGCGATGGTGGACGGTATAAGGGAGGCAACGAGAGAGGTGTTGGGAGTTTTGAAAGGTTACTCTGGCGGGCAGCGAGGAAACTGGTGGTGGAATGAAGTGGTCCAAGGTAAAGTGGAAGCCAAGAAAGCGGCTTACATTAAGTTAGTAGAGAGCACCGACGAGGATCAGAGGAGAGCAAACACAGAAAGATATAAGGAGGCGAAATTAGCGGTCACAGAGGCTAAGACTGTTGCATTTGGTCGGTTGTATGAGGAACTTCAGGGTAAAGGTGGGGACAAGAAGTTATTTCGGTTGGCCAAAGTGAGATAGAAGAAGGCTCGCGACCTGGATCAAGTGAGGTGCATCAAATACGAGGATGGTCGAGTATTGATGGAAGAGACCCAGATTAGGAAAAGATGGCAATCGTACTTTCATAGACTTCTGAATGAAGAGGGGGATGGAAACATCGTGTTAGGGCAATTGGGGCACTCCGAGAACCATCGCGACTTTAGGTATTGTAGGCACATTAAGTTTGAGTAGGTTGTGGGTGAGATGGGTAAGATGACCCGGGGCAAAGCGACCGGACAAGACGAGATTCCAGTAGAGTTTTGGAGATATGTGGGTAGAGCAGGCTTGGAGTGTCTGATTGGGTTATTTAATGTTATCTTCAAGAAGACGAGGATGGCTGATGAGTGGCGATGGAGTATAATTGTTCCGGTTACAAGAACAAAGGTGATATCTAGAATTGTAACAACTATAGGGGTATCAAGTTACTAAGTCAAACAATGAAAGTTTGTCAGAGGGTGGTGGAAGGGAGGATAATGAGGGCAGTGTCTATATCGGAAAACCAGTTCGAGTTCATGATGGGTAGTTCTACTACGGAAGCTATCCACCTTATCAGGAGGTTGGTGGAACAATACAGGGATAAGAAGAGGGATTTGCATAGGGTGTTTACTGACCTAGAGAAAGCCATATGACAAGGTCCCAAGAGACATTCTTTGGAGATGTCTGGAAGTAAAAGGTGTGTCGGTGGCTTACATTAGGGCGATAAAGGATATGTATGAGGGAGCTATGACTTGGATTAGTACTGTGGGAGGTGACTCTGAGCCTTTTCCAGTGGTTATAGGGTTACACAAAGGATCTGCGCTCAACCCGTTCTTATTTGCCCTGGCGATGGACGCACTGACTCACCATATTCAAGGAGAGGTGCCATGGTGTATGTTGTTTGCTGATGATATAGTGTTGATTGATGAGACGCGAGGCGGCGTTAATGAGAGACTGGAGGTATGGAGGCAGGCCCTGTATTCTAAAGGTTTCAAGTTGAGTAGGACTAAGACGGAATATGTGGAATGTAAGTTCAGTGACGTGACGGGGGAAGCGGATGTGGAAGTCAGGCTTGACTCACAGGTCATCCTCAAGAGAGAAAGTTTTAAGTACTTAGGGTCAATTATCCAGGGAGATGGGGAGATCGACGGGGATGTTACACACTGTATTAGGGTGGGGTGGATGAAATGGAGGTTAGAGTCTGGAGTCCTGTATGACAAGAATGTGACACTGAAGCTTAAAGGTAAGTTCTATAGAGCGGTGGTTAGACCGGCCATGTTGTATGGGGCTGAGTGTTGGCCAGTCAAGAATTCACATATCCAGAAGATGAAAGTAGCAGAAATGAGGATGTTTAGATGGATGTGTGGACACATTAGGCTGGATAAGATTAGGAATGCAGATATTCGGGAGAGGGTGGGCATGGCTCTGATGGACGACAAGATGCGGGGAGCGTGACTTAGATGGTTCGGACACGTGTAGAGGAGAAGCCTAGATGCCCCGGTTAGGAGGTGTGAGCGGTTGGCTTTGAAAGGTATAAGAGGTAGAGGGCGGCCTAAGAAGTATTGGGTCGAGTTGATCAGACAGGACATGGCGCGACTTCAGATTTACGAGGACATGGCTCTTGATAGGAAGATGTGGAGGTCGAGCATTAGAGTTGTAGGTTAAAGGGTAGTTGAGCGATTTTCCTCTTTGACCCAGTTTCCCTCTTTGTACTGACGAGTATGATAGTGTTTTGTCTAGCTTTTCTAGCGAATTATGTTGTGTTTCACACTTTTGCATAATATTTGTGTTACTGTTTTCTCATTTATTTTCTATCTCTCACGTTGCTGATATTATTTTTCGGGTTTTGTTGTCACAGATTTATTGTCTCCGAGCTGAAGGTCTCCCGGAAACAGCTTCTCTACCCCCTCTTGGGTAGGGTTAAGGTCTGCATACACTCTACCCTCCCCAGATCCCACTGATGAGATTTTACTGGGTTGTTGTTGTTGTTGTATGTACTTTTCAAATAGACTATGCATTTATTTTATTTCCTCTTGTAAACTCTATTCGTTGAAGCTCATGATTTGTGCTACCAGGCCTTAGAAAATGTAATAAATTCAGATAATTTATTTTGTTTAATTGACTTATTAAGATTATTGAAATTTGATAGTTATTAGTTGGCTTACCTAGCGGGTTTGGTTAGGTGGCATCACGACTAGCAGATTTTGGGTTGTGACAATCCCCCATTTCATAAAAGGCCATGGTGAAATAACTGGATGTAATAGCTCTGCTGGGAGATGCATGTTGTTGCCATATCGTTGGCATTTGTCACACTTGGCCACATAACTTTCCGCATCTTCTTCTATTTTTGGCCAATAATATCCTACTTTAATTAGATTTTTTACTAAGGATCTTCCTCCTGCATGATTTCCACAGTATCCCCCATGTACTTCTCTCATCACATATTCTGTTTAAGAAGGTCCGAGACATCTTGATAAAGTCCCTCCTAATATATTTCAATATAGGTTTCCACGAACCAAACAGTGACGAGCAACTTTTCGTCAAAGTGACTGAGCCATTTTCTTGTCCTCAGCTAAAATACCGTACTGCAGAAAATTAACGAAATCGTTTCTTCAATCCCAAGATAAATTATTTAAATTTACCTCATTTTTATCCTGATCGAGTGCCGAATGAAACAAATGTATTACAGTAGTCTTTTTCTTCATTAGTTACTTCTGCAACAAATGCGAGATTAGCAGTGCGTCGGCTTCTGCATTTTCCTCCTTGGGTATTTGCATGATTTTCCATGACTAGAATTGTCTAATTAATTCTCGTGCCTTTTCCAAATATTGCTGCATCCGCGCCTCTTTAGCTATATAAGTCCACCGCATTTGATTAGCTACGAGATACTTTTAATTATAACCTGCTCTATTCCTAGTTCTCATGCCAATTCAAGACCTGCAATTACAACTTCATATTCTACTTCGTTGTTAGTAATGGGGTGTAACTTTATTGCTTGCCTTATGGTTTATCCTGAAGGTGGGATTAGAACAATGTCTAAACCCGCTCATTTAACATTCGAGGAGCCATCAGTAAATAGGGTCCAAGTACCCGGATTAGATCCGGTGAATACTTATAGTTCCTTTTCTGCCTCAGGAACTATCCCTACGCTGAAATCTGCGACAAAATCTGCTAAAACCTGCAATTTTATCGCAGTTCTAGGTTGGTACACGATGTTGTATTCACTGAGTTCTATAGTCCATTTAGCTAACTGTAACGACCCGGCCTGTCGTTACGTAAAAACCTGCATTTAAAGTACTTTTTATTGACTTGTTATAAATTGGTTATTCTATTATTGATGTGTAAGAGTTGATAGGCTTGAAATCGGAATAGTTAAATGAGAATTCAGTAACTTAGTCTTTAAAGATATCCTTATAATGGAAAAAGTCAATTGAGAGTTGACTTATTGGTAAACGACCTCGGAATGCAGATTTTATGGCTCAGATAGCTTCGTTAAGTGATTTGGGACTTAGGAATGTGTTCGGGATTTTTTTGTGATGTCCGGTGTAGAATTAGGCTTGAATTGGCGAAAGTTAGTTTTTGGCGATTTCCGGTCGGCAGTGAAGAATAGGCTATCGGGGTCGGAATGAAATTCCGAAAGTTGGAACAGGTTCGTAATGTCATTTTGGATATGTTTGCAAAATTTCAGGTAAATCAGAGGTGTTTTGGTTGGTTTCGGCGTAGTTGGCGAATTTTAGGAGTTTCAAAGTTCTTAGGCTTGAATCCAATGTAAATTTGGTGTTTTGATGTTAGTTTTGGTGTTTTGAGATTGAAACTAAGTTTGAATGATGTTATGGGATGTGTTGGTAATTTTGGTTGGGGCCCGAGGGACTCGGGATTGATATTGGGTGGTTATCGGGCATTTTGGCCTTAGGAAATCTGTTAAGTGCTGTTCTGGTGTTTTCGCACCTGCGGATGGGGAGCCAGAGGTGCGGTTCCACAGGAGCGGGCGAGGCACCGCATGTGCGGAAATTTGGCCAGGAGAGAGGATTCCGCAGGTGCGAGGAATTTGTTGCACCTGCGATGTCGCAGGTGCGGAAGGTGTATGGCAGGTGCGGAAATTGTGAGATCCCAGGGGAGATCGCAGGTGCGGAAAGGTCATCGCACCTGCGAAGCCGCAGGTGCGAGTAAGTGATCGCAGGTGCGAGATCACTAGGCAGAAGGTATAAAAAATCAGCCTTCGCGAATTTTAGCCATCTTTCTCAATATTTCATCCGGGTTTGAAGTTTTTGAAGGGTTTTGAAGAGGGAATTGGATAGTTCTTCACCAACGTAAGATCTTTGGACTCTAAACTCGTTTACATGTGATTAAAGGTCAGAATTATGGTGAAAATTAGGGAAAAGTCAGTGTATATTTGGTGATTAGGGCTTGGGAATTAGAATATTTAAAATGGTGATTTGAGGGGTCATTTGGACTCCGAATTTAGTGTTCTTTATATGTACAAACTTGTGAGAGGATTGTATAAAATTTTCTGGATTTCGGGACGTGGGCCCGGGGGACGGGTTTTTACCGGTTTCGGATTTTTGGGTGAGTTTTGATATTTTCAATTGGTAATTGTTCCTTAAGCATATATTGATGATAAAAATCTGAACTTGGTAGATTTGGGGCACTCGGAGGCCGAACTTAGAGACAAGGGCATTTCAGAGTAGTGTGTTAGTTGGTTTTGAGGTAAGTAACGCTTCCAAACTTGGCACTGAGGGTTCGAAACCCTAAACTATTTGATAACTGCTGTTAATTAAGGTGACGCACTTGCCAAGTGACGAGCATGCAGGCGTTTACTGAATATTTGTAGCCTGGTTCATCCCATGGCACTGTCTATTGGTTATCCCAGATTGATGTTGTACTGTGAAGGTGGTAATTACTTGAAACCAAATAGAAATCATGCTAAGCATAAATGTTAAGGCTTCACGCCGATGTTTTTGGACCGGAATGGTCGATTGTTTCTGTCTCTATCTGTGATTATTGCTTTCATGTACTGAGTCCTGTTATAGTATATGTTTCATGCCTCAGTCTCGTAAGTTGCTAGTTTATTTATATTATCATTGGCTTGGGTTGCATTGCATATGTTAGAGCATTCTGGTGGCGTAGAGCCTAGTTTGAGACAGGTATGAGGTCAGACTGCACACCACAGCAATCCTGAAATCATGCCTTCGTTGGCTTGATATAGCGCTTGGGCTGAAAGAAGCCCCTCCAGAGTCTATACACCCCCTGTGAGCACACAGATATTCCGGAGATGGATTTCTCCGTGGTTGTTATGTTCGGGAGATGGATTTCTCCGTGGTTGTTATGTTCGGGAGATGGATTTCTCCGTTATGTTCCGGAGATGGATTTCTCCGTGGGGGATGGATCAACCATTTTCCTCAGTACTTGGTGACTGTGTCACTCGTGTTTATGTAATATCTGGGATGGACTTCCCTGGGCCTGAAGGCCGTATTCTAGTACTGAGTGGACCACCTTATGAGAGTTCGATTAATGAGTACAATTCATTCATGATTCCATATGTATTCATGCTAATATGCATGGTTACAGACATATCTTGATACATCGTATTTATTTCTTGATATATTACTGTCATGTCCAAATTTATATATACTGTTGTTCGAATTGTCAGAGGTTTAGTCCGTCACTACCTCTCAGCCCGTAGTTTGGTTTCGTTACTACTGAGTTGGTGTAGTCACGTTACCCCCTGCACCTTGTGTGCAGATCCAGGTATAGAGGAGTTCAGCGCGGGTCAGGGAGCACATTAGTTTCATCAGAGTTGACGAGGTAGCAGCTGGTGACCGTGGTCTTGTCTTCTACTTCATTCCTACCTGTCGCATTTATTTTCAGACTATGTTAGTCATTTCTTTTGATTTTATTTAGTATTAGCATCTCATGACTGTGTGATACTGGATCCGGGGTTAGTAGAGTTTGGTCTTTGAGTTTTATAAACTGTTTTCCCAAAATACTGGATTTATTATTTTATTATAAATTTCAGAATTTGTTAAAAGGGGCATTTTATGGGAATTTGTTTTTAGTTAGATAAAATGAGTGGCTTGACTGGTTCCACGACATGCGCCATCACGACTCCGAAAATGGATCGTGATAAGTTGGTATCAGAGAGCTAGGTTAAATAGGTCTCACTAATCATGAGCAGGTTTAGTAGAGTCTTGCGGATCGGTATGGAGACGTCTGTACTTATCTTCGATAGGCTGCAGAACCTTTAGGAAAAATTTCACATTCCTTGAATTCTGTCGTGCGACTCTGTTTAACTCTGAAACTAAACTTCTGTTGTTTTCATTCTCTCACAGATGGTGAGGACTCGTGCTAATGATAGTGGCGAACAAATCCCAATAGGACCAGCCCGAGGTCGAGGTCGAGGCCGTGGTCGCGGCCGTGGCAGAGGGAGGGGTGCAGCCCGCACAGAAGCCGGGGCAGCACCTGTGGACCCTCCCGTTACTCAGGAGCAGGTCCCTGCAGCTGAGATTCCAGCGGGGCAGACTCAGGCACCAGCAGTGCCCATTATGATTCCGGGTCTTCGGGAGACCCTAGCCCAGATTTTGACGGTGTGCACCAGCTTGGCACAGGCCGTCGCTATGTCCAGTACTTCTCAGGCCGGGGGAGGCATCCAGACTCCAGCTGCCCGGACACCTGAGCAGGTCACCCAGGGACTTCAGACACCTGGAGCAGCCCCAGTGCAGCAGATTGCTCCGGCACAAGATTATGTGGTGCCAGCCTTAGCTGACGACGAGCAGTGTAGGTTGGAGAGGTTCAACAGACTCCAGCCACCGACTTTTAGGGGTACAGAGGGCGAGAATGCCCAGTCTTTCTTGGACAAGTGTTAGAGGATATTACGTACTGCATGGATATTAGAGGCCAGCGGGGTTCCATTCACTATATTCCAGTTTTCGGGAGCTGCAATTGCTTGGTGGGAGGCCTATGAGAGGTGTAGACCCGCTGATGCAGCGCCCCTTACATGGAACTAGTTCTCCATTCTCTTTCTGGAGAAGTATATACCTCAGTCTCATAGAGAGGAGCTGCGCAGAGAGTTCGAGCAGTTGCATCAGGGAGACATGACCGTGACGCAGTATGAGATGAGGTTCTCTGAGTTAGCCCATCATGCCATCTGGCTAGTTCACACAGATAAGGAGAGGATTCAGAGATTTGTTGATGGTCTTTCTTACCAGCTACGGGTTTTTCTGACCCGGGAGAGGGTATTCGGTGCTTCTTTTGGGGAGGTAGTTGACATAGCCAGGGAGATTGAGTCAGTGCACCGCCAGGAGCGTGTTGAGAGGGAGGCCAAGAGGCCTCGAGGTTCTGGTAATTATAGTGGTGATCACTCGGGAGGTCCGTCCCGCCACGGCAGAGGCAGACCATTCAGGCCTCCTCCGCCAGCCCGTCCAGCTTACAGTGGTGCTTCATCAAGACACGGTCCCCGTAACTCTCATCCAGACCGTTCCTCATTCAGTGCACTTCCATCCCAGAGCTCATCTCGGCCACCATCAGTGCATGGATTGGCTATCACCATACCATGCGTTTCTCGACTATCATGCCAAGACCATGACCTTAGCTATGCCTGGATTTCCAAGGATTGAGTGGAGAGGTTCGGTGGAGTACGTGCCTAGTCGGGTGATTTCTTTTCTGAAGGCTCAACGTATGATTGGGAAGGGGTGTGAGTCTTATCTGGCTTTTGTGAGGGATGTTAGTAGTGAGACTCCTTCCATTGATTCTGTCCCCGTGGTCTGTGAGTTCCCGGACGTTTTCCCAGCAGACTTGCCAGGCATGCCACCTGACAGGGACATTGATTTTGGTATTGACCTATTGCTTGAGACCCAGCCTATCTCTATTCCTCCTTACCGCATGGCTCTAGCAGAGTTGAAGGAATTGAAGGAACAACTTCAGGAACTGCTAGATAAGGGGTTTATCCGGCCTAGTGTGTCACCTTGGGGTGCACCGATGTTGTTCGTAAAGAAGAAGGATGGATCCATGCGTATGTGCATTGACTATAGGCAGCTGAACAAGGTTACGGTGAAGAACCGGTATCCTTTGCCCCGTATGGATGACTTGTTCAATCAACTTCAGGGAGCTAGAGTGTTCTCCAAGATCGACTTGAGGTATAGGTACCATCAGCTGAAGATTCGGGATTTTGATATTCCGAAGACCGCTTTTAGGATCAGATATGGCCACTATGAGTTTCTGGTTATGTCATTTGGGCTGACCAATGCCCCAGCCGCGTTCATGCATTTGATGAACAACGTGTTTCATCCTTACCTTGATTCATTCTTTATTGTATTCATTGATGATATCCTGGTGTACTCTCGTAGCCAGGAGGAGCACGCTCAGCATTTGAGGGTTGTGTTGCAGAGATTGAGGGAGGAGAAGCTTTATGCAAAGTTCTCCAAATGTGAGTTTTGGCCTGGTTTAGTTGCTTTCTTGGGTCACATAGTGTCTAGTGAGGGTATTCAGGTGGAACCGAAGAAGATAGAGGCGGTGCAGAGTAGGCCCAGACCGTCCTCAACTACGGAGATTAGGAGTTTCTTGGGTTTGGCGGGTTATTACCGTCGCTTTGTGGAGGGATTTTCTTCTATTGCTTCACCTTTGACCAGATTGACCCAGAAGGGTGCTCCATTCACATGGTCCGATGAGTGCGAGGAGAGCTTTCAGAAGCTCAAGTCAGCATTGACTACAGCTCCAGTATTGGTATTGCCTACAAGTTCGGGTTCTTACACAGTCTATTGTGATGCTTCTAGAGTTGGATTGGGAGCGGTTCTTATGCAGGACGGTAGGGTGATTGCCTACGCGTCCAGACAGTTGAAGTTACACGAGAAGAATTATCCAGTGCACGATCTTGAGTTAACTGCCATTGTTCATGCTTTAAAGATTTGGCGGCATTACTTGTATGGGGTACAACGTGAGATCTTCACTGATCATCGTAGCTTGCAGTATTTTCTAAGGCAGAAGGACTTGAATTTACGCCAGAGGAGATGGTTAGAGCTTCTTAAGGACTATGACTTAACTATTTTGTATCACCCGGGAAAGGCTAATGTAGTGGCCGATGCTTTGAGTCGCAGAGCCGAGAGTTTGGGGAGCCTGGCTCACCTTTCAGTAGCAGAGTGACCGTTAGCACTTCATGTTCAGGCTTCTGCGGGACAGTTGGTGAGATTGGATTTGTCAGACCCTCCCTGAGTGGTAGCTAGCATGGGTTCTCGGTCTTCTTTAATTGATCAGATTAAGGCGCGACAATATTATGACCGCCACTTGTTAGTTCTTCAGGATAGAGTTCGTCGGGGTGATGCCCAAGATGTGACTATCGATGATGACGGGGTTATAAGGATGCAGGTCCGTATTTGCGTGCCCAATGTGGATGGTATTCAGAAGTTAATATTAGCAGAGGCTCACAGTTCGCGGTATTCTATTCATCCGGGTGCCGTAAAGATGTACCGGGATATGAGGCAACATTATTGGTGGAGGCGGATGAAGAGAGATATTGTTGAGTATGTAGAACAGTGTCTCAACTGCCAGCAGGTCAAGTATGAGCACCAGAGACCAGGTGGACTACTTCAGAGGTTAGATATTCCGAAGTGGAAGTGGGAGCGGATCACCATGGACTTTGTAGTTAGGCTTCCACGAACTTCGAAGAGTTTTGATGCTATTTGGGTCATTGTGGATAGATTGACCAAGTCCGCACACTTCATTCCTACCATCACTTCTTATACTTCAGAGCGGTTAGCTGGTATTTACATTAAGGAGATTGTCCGGTTGCAGGGAGTTCTGGTTTCTATATTTCTGACAGGGGTACTCAGTTCACATCTCAATTTTGGAGGGTCGTACAGAGAGGTATGGGTAGTGAGGTAGAGTTGAGCACGGCATTTCATCCTCAGACCGACGGGCAGTCGGAAAGGACTATCCAAATTCTGGAGAACATGTTACGGGCTTGTGTGATTGATTTTGGTGGTTCATGGGATCAAATCCTGCCACTAGCAAAGTTTGAATATAATAACAACTATCATTCCAGTATTCAGATGGCCCTGTATGAGGCTTTATATGGTAGGAGGTGTAGATCGCCGGTTGGTTGATTCGAGCCTGGGGAAGCTATGTTATTAGGCACAAATTTGGTTCAGGATGCATTGGAGAAGGTGAAGTTGATTTAGGAGCGACTTCGCACGGCACAGTCTAGACAAAAGAGTTATGCGGACCGGAAGGTTCGGGATGTATCTTTTATGGAAGGGGAT
>ML363510.1:0-16465 GCA_005239505.1 Nicotiana paniculata | reverse complement strand
ATCAACTCTAAAATAACTTGCATAATTAAACTACAAAGTAATGAATAAAAGCTGTAAAAATCACTATTTTTCTTCTCTGAGTAGTATTCCACAGGCGTCTCTTCTCTCTAATGGAATCCCCCTCAAAGTTGTGTTTTTGGGTCTATTTATATATCTGGGACAAACCCTAAACGTGTAGGAGACTTCTATTCAAATCGGGAAACACTTAAAACCTTCAAAACTCGGATTGGACCGGACCAGGGAACAGGCGTTACATGACAAACGCCTGGCTAACGCCTGGCCAGGCCAGGCCTGGCGTTAGGGCCCAAACGCCTGGCTAGGCCAGGCTTTACAGCCCAAACGCCCCCCAAACGCCAACCCAAAAGCCTGGCTATAACCAGGTTCACTTCTTTTTGACTCTTGAGCGTATTTTTGACGTTTATGCCTCCATTTAGCTCAGCTTCCATCTCCAATTCACCTACACATTAAATAGACTTCATTATGCTCAAACGAGGTGTATTTTACCATTAACGCACATTAAATGTAAGTCACATAATGCGTTAAACCATGAATTCTAGCCACACATCAACACCCCACACTTAAACATTTGCTTGTCCTCGAGTAATCAAACTACACTCATGAACACAACTTATTAAGCAAATCCCTTAACGCGTTATACTAAGAATTTTTAAAACAGTTCAAGCACAGAGGTGTGACATCCTCGTCTCAATAGTAGACTCACATATAGCATGCTTTATTCACAATCCAACTCTAACTTAGAGGTCAACAACATTAACTTTCCTTCATGAATCATGTTCCCTCACCAATTCAAAGAGCTAGTTCCACACACAATGAGATTAAAAAACACTTAGGAACTCAAGATAGAAAGAATTCACTCACGCTCAGAAATAATATTCATATGCCACAAAAGATGCACCATAGGCTTGCCCGTAGTGTACTACTCTACTAATCGAGCTCATCCAGTCTAGGATCAAGTAGGACTTTATTTAGTTGTAATGTAGGCTGCGGGACGGGTAGGATACATTTAGATATAAGAGTGACTACACCTACCTAAGCACTTTAATACATATACTTTAGCATTTAAACTCAAACTTATATTAAGCCAAACTCCACCTTCACATCAATGTTATTACCCCATACTTCTTTAAGCACAATTACATCAAGAGTCACCACTTGTTAAGTAATATATATATTTTTGCACAACAATACAACTATTTTTTTTTTCAACTTTTTTTTTCTCAAGTGACTCTTACTTTTTTTTCAAAACAGTGCACCTTTCTACTTATTTCAATTATTCCCCTAAAAAACCAACCTACCACCCCACACTTTAACTTTTCCATATTTCATCACATTTCCAATGCTTACGAGAGGTGACAAAGTTCAAATATAAGATCGATTCAAATAAAGGGATATGANATCACTTCCAAGACTGAACAAAACTAGTATTTCGCTTTGCACACACACGGGGCAAGTTCTAGACATCAAATGCAATGCATAGAATACATACAAACCTCACACACACATGGCACATAACTCACTCAGGATTGGATCTATCACGACACTCCAGTCAAAGCAGTTAAGCAACTTTAAGAATCCACGATTTAAGATATTTATCCTGGAGTCAAAAAAAATTGAGCCTAAGCGTCACAACCAAAGTACTGTCTATTCTCAAGGCATCACAAAGTTCCGAGATATTGCTGCGATTAATTTCTCAACCATGTGGTTACTAATCCTAAAAATTAAAAACTACCTACACCCAGTTCAATTAAAAACCCTTGGAAAAGAACAGTGGTCCAAAGAAAAACCAAGGGGGAATTACTACACTACCCAAACAAAAAATCTTTTTGGTATTTTCTTTAGACTTACTTACCTCAAGAGAACTGTCTAGGAGATCCATCGCCGGGAAGAGTCCACATATTACTAACAAGAAAATCTAAAACTACTAACAAGGAAGCACACTAAACACAACAAACCACAACAAATATGTACAACACCCCACACTTAAATCATGCAATGTCCTCAGTGCAACACATATAGACAAAACAAGAAATAAAAGTAAGGTGCAAGAAACTCCCTGATCCAAGTAGCTTCGCCATCCTTTCCATTGGTTTTGCTTTCCATGCTCCTTTGAGAAACCGCTTGAATCACTTTATGTCTCCACTTTGAACTTATGAATTGGACCCCAAGTTTTGATTCTGCTCTATGATCGTGCTCCTAGGGTGGTGGAACAAATTTGCCTGGCCCAATAAAATAATGTAGTAATCTGCGCTTCTTGGCCTTTCGATGAGACGTGTATTCCCGACTTTCTGGCAAGAAGAATTCCAGAATGTAGGCATCTTGTTCTTTATTCCTTGGCTCCTCAAGTAGTTCGGGTGACTCTATTTTCACATCATCATTCAAACACAATGTGAAAAAATGGTTTGAGTGTGTACCAACATCCTCAACACTAATGACACTAGATTCAACAAAATATGTATCATCAATGTCCTTGGTTAACTCTAGTATATTTTCTACCACATCGACATCCTCTGATTTCAGTTCCAACCTGGGTGGTTATTCAACAGATGACCTGGCCGGCGGGTTCTCTCTTTTCTCTAAGTGTAATGACTCAAACTCGAGAGACCTTGGCCACACCCCTTTTCCTTCAAGTGCTAACACCCGGTCTGTCAGTTCTTCACCGTTCATATCATCTAGATTTTTCAAACATTCAGTCAAAGGGTCCCCCACAGTCAGGGACGCATCATCTTTTTTCGGGATCACGTTCACAGCATCAATAAGAGAGTAGTTGGCGAACTCACTTGGTCGCCTCATAGACTTCTGCTGGCCTTCTCAAGATTATGGGAATTTCCTCATCCACTTCACAATCTATTATCACAAAATCAGCAGGGAACACAAACTTCCCCACTTGCACCAATATATCGTCCAGAATGCCTGACGGTCTCTTTACCGTCTTGTCAGCTAGCTGCAATAACATTGAAGTTGGTCTGGCTCTACCAATCCCCGGTCTTTTATATATGGCCAGCGGCATCAGATTAATGCTGGCCCCCAAGTCACATAGAGTTTTGGCAAAATCTAAGTTGTCAATGGTACAAGGAATTGTAAAACTCTCTGGGTCAGATAACTTTTCAGCAATAGGACGCGTCACCACCGCACTACAAGTCTGACTAAGGGTGATAATAGCCAGATCTTGGAAGTCAAATTTTCTAGACATCAAGTCCTTCATCATTTTAGCATAGACAGGCATTTCCTTCAACGCATCAATCAATGGGATATTTACCTGTATTTGCTTTAGCATGTCCAAGAACTTTTTGTACTGTTCATCATTTTGGTCTCTTTTTCCCAGTGATTTGGGACTTTTCTTTCTCAGCCACCACCTTAACTACCGGCTCCTGGGCTATCTCCACTTCTTTTTCAGTCTCACTCTGTGCACTGGGTTCTCCTTCAGTAGGTTGCACTGTTACCTTGGTCAAGTTTTTTGAATCATCAAGTTCAATCGGCATGGGTACCAGTGTCTCGGCCTGCCTGATTTCACGAGCTCTTTCCAGATCCAAGTCTAAGTCCCTGCCATTGCAGAGAGTCACTACCATCAGCTGCCGTAAGATTTACCTGAGTATCTGCAGGTAAAGTCCCACGAGGACGATTGTTCACTGCCATAGATATTTGGACCAATTGTACTTCAATATTTTTAATAGTTGCATCATGTACATCTACTCTCTCACTGATTTTGGCATTTTGCCCAATAACCTGCTGCATCATAGCTTCTAACCTGGAGAAACCATCTTCTTGCCTTCCCTCTTGTTGATGTTGAGGAGGGTAGTATGTTTGTTGTTGATTATGATGGTTATAACCTTGTGGCCTCTGATATGGTGCTTCATTACATTGTGGTCTCATGACACCCATATTTCCACTGTTCTGCTGTTGGTGAGGTGGTCCATACGGTTGAACTTGCTGACCCCAGTTCTGCCCCCTTGTCTCTGGCTTCCATAATTCGACACATAATTCATGTTTTCTGGATAAAGAGGGTGATCACATTCTGCATTCCACTGATTACCAAATGGTTGACTAATACAAGATGTGCATAAGCGTCCATTGGTTGTATCCACGATGTGTACCTGTTGCTTTTGCCCTGATTCCTCCACCTTCTTAGTTAATATTCTCATATGAGTTATCAAGGTGGCTACGTTCTCTGCAATAGTATTAAATGGATCGAATGGCACTGAGTGAACTACAGGAATAATGGGTGCATTCCTTGTTGTCCATCCTGAATTCTGTGTCATTTTATCAAGCAAGATCTGACTTTCTCTCCACGTTTTGATCAAGAATGCTCCACCAGCTGAAGCATCAACATTTGCCTTAACAGTATCAACCAGACCCATATAAAAACGCTGCCCCAACATCTGCTCCAGAATACCATGATGTGGACAGATAACTAGCATTCCCTTAAATCGTTCCCATGTCTCCTGCAATGTTTCAACTGGTTTCTGTCTGAAGCTCAGGATTTCATCAATTTGTTGATCAGTCTTGTTGGGTGGATGAAACTTGTTCACGAACTTCTTAACTAACTCCTCCCATGTGGTAATGGAATTGATGGGGAGTGAGTTTAGCCAAGTCTGGGCAGCTCCAGTCACTGAGAATGGAAACAACAACAGTTTTATTGCCTCCTTAGTGACGTTTGGTTGCCTCTGTGTTTTGCAAATTGACAGGAAGTTCTTCACATGCTGCTGGGGGTCTTCGATGTATGACCCTGAGAATAGTCCCTTGTTCTGCAGCAAGTGCAACATATTATTTGTAATCTGGAAGGACTCAGCCTGTATTTGAGGGACTAGTATCGCAGTGGCCAAATTCTCTGTCGTGGGTTGTGCCCAGTCATATAAAGGAGCCTCTGCCCCTATCTGTGCAACTGGGTCTACCACACCATCCCCATTGTTGTTCCTGTTGTTTGGATCTTCCATGTCGGGTTCAAGTTGTTCAATTGATGGTTGCTGTTGCTTTTTCGGTTGGCCCGATTTAGGGCCTTAAAAAAATTCTCGGGTTCTGATAAGGCTTCAACTACTTCACCAGTTCTCGATGAGTTTCTAGGCATGCACCTGTACAACCAAGTTAGACGACGTTAAACTTTCAATGTATAAATGAAAATTGAAGAAAATTGACTATATTTCAGAATTTTGTATTTCTTCCTACTCCAATTGATAACACCGTTAATTCCTCGGAAACGATGCCAAAATTTGATCACGCTCAACTATGTCTTATAGAAAGACTAAACGGGCGCTGCAAATATAATCCGGGGCATTACGCTCAGAGTCGATCCCACAGGGAATTTACGTATCAATCAAGCCGTCAGAATACAAAACTTTTACTTAATCAATTTTCTCAAGACTTTTGAATATCAATTGGTGATGTTTTACTATTTATACTGACAAAATTAATAAACTACTGATTAACTAACAATATGATGTAAACAATTATAATAAAGATCTAAGATTATGTTTTCCCCCGTCGGTGAACTTCATTCTCGGATACTTCTTATAGTTTGATTAGTTGTCTCTATCAATCATAAACACTCTATATACCATAAATCTCTCTCAAGTAATTATGATAATTTACTAGACGCACTCTCTCAAGTTACGCTAGCTAGATTGCATTACAATTCACTTTAGATAGCACCCGAAGTATTGTTATTTCTAATCCAACTTCTAAACCCTCGGTTATGACTTTCGTCTATACTCAGGGAGTGATGTTGTTCAAACAACTACCTAAATATGCAATCTCTCTCAAGTAGATACATAATAAATAGGAACAGCTAATTGAGGGCCCTTCAATCAACTACAACAAGAACGCAGTTGAACAAATAGAGTTTAATAAACCAATCAAAGCTATATTAATATCACAATAAGTTCATCCCCCAACGGGTTCCACCAAAACCCTAGATTAAAGAAATTAGCTACTCATGCTCATAATAATCAACTCTAAAATAACTTGCATAATTAAACTACAAAGTAATGAATAAAAGCTGTAAAAATCAATGTTTTTCTTCTCTGAGTAGTATTCCAAAGGCGTCTCTTGTCTCTAATGGAATCCCCCTCAAAGTTGTGTTTTTGGGTCTATTTATATATTTGGGACAAACCCTAAACGTGTAGGAGACTTCTATTCAAACCGAAAAACACTTAAAACCTTCAAAACTCGGATTGGACCGAACCAGGGACCAGGTGTTACAGGATAAAGCCTGGCCAGGCCTGGCGTTAGGGCCCAAACGCCTGGATAGGCCAGGCTTTACAGCCCAAACGCCCCCCAAACGCCTGGCATGGCCAGGCTTTACATCCCAAAAGCCTGGCTATAGCCAGGTTCACTCCTTTTTGACTCTTGAGCGTTTTTTTGATGTTTATGCCTCCATTTAGCTCGGTTTCCATATGCAATTCACCTACACATTAAATAGACTTCATTATGCTCAAACGAGGTGTATTTTTACCATTAACGCACATAAAATGTAAGGCACATAATGAGTTAAACCATGAATTCTAGCCACACATCATTGAGCTTAAATGATAGTGATTTGCACTTATTACGTGTTTTATGTTGTGTAGTATATCATTCCAAGTTAAGAAGATGTTCTAGAGCTTAATCGAATAATTGGATCTTTGAAGTCAGAGTAAAAGACAAGGAATTAAATCGAGATCACGTCCGGAGCTCGTGGACCGGCGTTGCATACGAAAGTTGAAAGAAAGCGCAAGGGTTATGACATTTTTACTAATGTTTCGCACAATGCGTAGCACAGTCCAATCCATCAGTGCAAAATTTCGTCAGAAGTTTGAGAAGTTCAGAGACTTGGACTTTTGGGTCTGAAAGACAACTACACTAATGTGTGACATACTGCGTAGCATCAGTACAAAATTTTGCCAGACAAGCTAATTTCAGAGAGTTTACAACCGAGGAAATTGCACTAATTCTACGCACCCCGCGTAGCATAATGCGATGCATGAAGTATAAAAAGTTTGTAGGTTTTCCCACTTCGGCTCAAAAAGGGTAGTTTCATCCGGGTTCATTCCTAATTTGTATAAATACACTAGACACACGATTTGAGGGGACTTTTAACCTTGGAAGCTTTGAAAGAGCATTGGAGGCAACAAGACACGGGATTTCATCATCTTTCTACCAATTCAATACGGGAGTTTGGATTGTAAAGTTATATCGATGCTTTCTTATTCTTTATCTATTTTTGTGATGACTTCCTCCATAATTATGGAATAGTTTACCTTAGGGCTTGACGTGATTTGGTGACTTGGTTATTTTTTATGGATTTAGTTACTGCTTAATTGCTTGAATTTATTGGAAAATCTTTAACTCTAGTTGTGATTTTATTCATCGTATTGTTTAATTAGAAAATGAGCATAATATTGAATGTTGTTTCAACGCAAGCCTTAATTTATTTTGGTACTTCTTTAAAGTAATCTAAAGAACTTTGTGATCTACCTCTTAAATTAAGATTGTGAAATATTTGAGAGAAGTTTCTCTTAGACCATTCTTACCAATATATTCTTGCAAGTTTCTCCGCACTTCACATTAGTTTATTCGAAAGATTTAGATTTAATCGAGAGAAGAGTATGAATCAAAAGCATAAGCTAATCACCTATTGAATTCATGAGAATCGATAGAAACCCAATAGTGAAATATAACAGTATCATATCTGGAATCAAAATCTTGCACATATCACGTCAAAATACTTATTCCTCACATTGATAAGAAACCGACCTTGCTAATATTTGGTTTGCTGAACCCAATCATCAATTGATTTACTTTAGTAGTTAATCGTCGTTTATAACTATTCAAATCAAGCTTTGATCATCCTGAATAGCGTTAAGCTAGAAATTACTTAAGCATTATTTAAATCCAATTCATGTGGATACGATTATTAAACTATACTATATTTGGCTAGCGAGCATCAATTTCGTATTGTGTTTTGCGCTCGTCACGTACAACAATCAAACAAAAGGAATGTGGCACATTCAAAGACCTTTACCTTCTCAACCAGGTTGACATGTTCCCGTTTCAGCGCTGAGGCCTCCTTATGAGCTTTTTTCAGCTCGTCCTGGAGAATTAGAAGGTCTTTAAGGGCCTCGTCATGTTTCTCAAAAAGAGCCATATACATGTCCTTCTTCTACACCAACCCTTTGAGCTCGAACTCGAGCTGGCTAATTTCCAAGCGGTATCATAGGAAGCTTTCAATGCTGAAGCACTGAAGCCTGTAAAATGATGAAATTAGTAAGAGACATCAAAGAAAAACCTAAGTGGGATTCATAAAGGGGTACAAAAGTGTCAACTCCTTACCCGGTTCATCTCGTGCTGCGCCTCATTGAAAAGACATGACGTGCCCACCTCGTTCATCTTAGCCTGGTCCTCCTCGGTTATTGGGCATCGGAGGTTGCTGGCTACACCCACCGTAGCAGACATGACCTGAGCATCCTTCGGGATTGTGATAACGACCGTTCTCTTGTGCCCAGGGTCTTCACTCGATGCGGCAAATTGCCTCACTAGTTTTGGCCTCGAACTCGTCTCCCCAGCTCCCCAGCTCCCGAGGGAACGTCCTTCTTCGAGATCTACAAATGCTAATATATACATGCCGTCGAAAAGGAGTTGAGGGGTCATCAGAACTCTGCGCTCCATCACTTGACTTTTCTTTGCTCGCTTGGGCCTCTTCGAGCATGGAATCGGTATAGGAGGGTGTCTTTATGATGAAAATGACACCGGTCTCCTCCTTTGGAACAGAGCGAGTTCCTGGGAGGTCGCAACCTCCATCTCCCCCTCAGGTTCCCGAGCCAGAAAGGGATCTACCTCATGGTCCCCTTTCTCGGTTGTCGCCTACTCCCAGTAGGGTTCAATCTATGAGCGATGAAGATGTCGTCTTCTTCGGGCTCATCCCTGAGCCGGTAGAGAAAGCTGAGGTCTAGTACCCTAGACTTGGCATTCTTCTTGGGACACCCATAAGAACGGGCCTCATATTTGCCCTTCAAATGTTTGTGCCATGCGAGCTTGGAGTACGTTATATGCTAACAAATCATTGATCCACTTCTTGAATCGGGGGATTGCATCGGGAACTTGGGCAACAGCTACCGACCACAAACACGGGCGATGATATAAAGAGTAAAAAGAAAGATATACCCAAGAAAAACAATACATATGGGATANGGGGGGGGGGGGGGGGGGGGATCAGGTGTTCGGTTTTCAATCGAACGAACCTTCCCTGCCAGCCTATGTATGCTCGAGAAAGGAGCTTTGCTTTCGCGGTGAACGAGCTTGATCAATCCCCCTCGGAAGATTCGGGGACTGTACAGGTGGAGTAGGTGATCGAGGGTGAACCGAGTAGATTCGATGTTGTTCACAAAATAGCGCAAGAGGACCACCATCCTCTAGAAGGATGGGTAGATTTGCCCAAGGCACACCTCATACCTCTTGCAAAAAGCAAAAATTACGGGGTCCACAGGGGCTAGCGTGAATGGGTAAGTGTAAACACTCAGATACCCTTCACGTGAGTAGTAATATCGTCATTGGGTTCGGGGATGACCACGTCCATGCCCTCCCACTTACAGTCCGCTCGGACTACGCGTAGGGTTTCTTTGGTGACGGAGCATATATATTACCATGATCCCTCACCTCGGTCTTATTGACTATAGGCCTTTTCAACCTTAATGTCATCCTCGAGCCACCTCGAGAATAGCCATCTCGACAACTGCGGTAGGGGGAAAAATGAGGGGGCAGCCTGCTGAGGCACTTACTTGAAAGTTTTAGCCATTATAATCTGGAAAATATAGAAAAGTATGAAGATTTGAAGATGGTATGAAGGTATGAAGGTCTGGGATGAAGGTTCAAAGAAGATTTATGAAGATGAAGATGAAGATATGAAGGCTCGATGAACAATGTATGAAGATCTGCAAAGATTAAAAGCCGGTAGAATGTTCGAAGGTGAAGTCTAAAGTCGAAAAGTGGAAGAAATGAAGAGGGTTGGAGCTTTTATAGGGGAAAAGGTAATCAATGCATGACGTTTCGCATTCGAAGACGACCAGCCGATAACTGACGTGTGTCCGAAGTCAGAACGACGCGACTGATGGGACGTTTCGATTTACCCGTCATCTCAGTTATAACGTACGAGGGAAGAAACTAGGGTTCATCTATCGTTTCCCATCGTTTCGACAAACCTACTCTCCAGAAAACGAGGGGACTATTTGTATACGGATAAAATCGAGGATAGAGCATACCTCAATTTCCTGGTGAAGAAAATGGAAGAAGGGCACGGACGCACGAGACCGAAATCGAGGCCGGGAACCTTTCATATTGAGAACCACGAAAGAAGAGCGATGTGTTCATCACCGGACACGATAAGGCAATGCTCCCCAAACCTAGAACGAATTCTAGAGCCTCGGGAAATGCGGTAAACGGTTACACACGACGGATAAAAGGGTTGTGATATTCGTACCTGAACAGATATCATGGTGCGGATCTCGCCCGATGTTGGTTACGGATCAATAATTAATGGAAAAGGAAGATTTTTACCTTTTTTAGACTTGTACTAGAGATGAAATTCTCCTATTATATAAAGAGGAGGTTTTTTCTTTTGATAGACGCATTATAACACGCAAACCAAGGCAATATAAATTCGCTTCTCTGCTTTTTAGATATTTAAAAGTTCTCATTTTACTATTTGTTCTTCATTCACAATTGGTTTCACATCAAGGATCTGATCGAGAGCAAAATTACTATTCAACCTAAGTTCGAATTGGGTTGTAACATTATAATTGATTTGATTATTCATTTTATCTTTAATCCGTTTATCTAATATTCTTGATTATTTGTGTTGATTATTCCACATATTCTTAAAATCGCGTACAGATTTAATTGTTATCCGTTTTAAGGGTAAACAATATATATGTGTGTTAGAAGAACATGACATGTAAAATTGAAATGAATGGAAATGGTCACTAGTTTACACTTTACACTACCAAAAAGATTGCAATTTTATTTTCTCAAGAATCCACATTATTTACCAAATACCTGTGCTCTACATGTATAACTTCAGAAGGAAAGTAATTGTAGAGAACTATGGGAATAATATAAAACTTTACAATCAAATTCGACGTTGTTGCGCGTGAATCACTGCAGCCCAAAAAAAAAACCTCTACTTCGCAAAAGATCTATCTTGTTGGCTAACTGAAAAGATACATTCGTAGTGTTAGAAATAATTAAGTTTGCACATCAATTAAGCAGACAATAGACTTAGATCAGTGTCAAATCCAAGCTAAGGATTTTGTCTAACTAGTGACGACGTGGGTACCATAATTGGGATTAGGAGAGATGATGATTAACTAACATATGGATGAGAAATATTAGGAGCACGTGCATAATTAAACCAAGATTAGAATGGGTTTGATTGGGCGTCGACATTTCATTTGAGAGGTATGGACACGCAACACATGTTGGAAGTGATTGAGAGCCACGTTTCACGGGCACCGGCCTCCAGCTCATTCTTGTCTTGTTACCATTGTTTTCCGCCTCGCAAGCAAAGTTCGTTGTAAACTTAAAATATACGATCCGTCCCTTCATTTGTCGTTTTCGGAGACGTGGCATTATTGCGTCACAAGCCTTCAAGAGAAATTTGATGCGCTTTTCCCCCTTTATATAAGTACTAGTCACAATTCATAATTTGAAGCTCAGATATTTAAATTCCCAGAGCTTGTTTGGAAAGTTTTTATATAATTAAATTTAAGTGTAATCTAATATAATTACACAATTTAACATATTTATTTGTATATTTAATTACTTAGTCCATATAAAATTATGCATAATTAAAATGAGATAATTACATTTGTAATTATCAAAACCGATAAAGAATTAATGGTAATAATATAGTATATTTACCGTATGATATTTCAAATATTATTTTTTTTTAAAATATATTTTTAAAAAAACTCTTTTCTTTCTCAGATTTGTCTCTCAGATTTTATCTACAGAGTCTTATTGCTGCTAATGTAATTGCTTGTAATCTTTCTTCCCCTTTTTCCTTCTTATTGTATATTTTTCTGCTTTTATTTTTCTTACTGCATACGTATATTGTAGTAATTTACAATTTATTGTATATTTTTCTTCCTTATTCTTCCTTATGACGTCGTTATTAATAAATATTATGCCTTATTACAAATTTAAAATGCTCGTATTATATGTCTTCTAAATAGACTAATAAAATAGTTTTTTAATTGGTCGATCATGTATGATTTCAATAATAAACTAAAAATTACGATGTTGACAGACAATATATATGCAATGTAAGAGATAACTCAGTATAATTGATGCCAATAGATTTAATAAGGATTGTTTTAATGAGAAAGACTTTTTTAAACAAAAATAAATTATCAAAAAAATAAATACAATTTCACAAGTTATATTAGCTTTAATCAAACTATAAATCTTTTTGTAGAAAACAATAATTTAGTTGCCAAGAAAGAACCAACAAAGAAGTACATTTTTGAGATAATTAAAGTAAAAAGTTCACATTTAAATATTAAAATTATGAAGTATTATTTTTTGGAGTAAATAATATGAAATATCACATGTTAGTTACTCTGATCAATCAACACAAAACAATATAAATCAAACAAAGAAATGAGAAAGATAAATGGGACCTCGAGGTGAATCACTGACCTATTAGGGAGAAAGTTGGGTAGGGTGGGACGTGGGGCCCACGTGAGGGATTGGAGTGTAGAAGTGTGTGGTGATGTTTGATGACATAAGCCCAGGGGCAATTTAGTCAAAAATACTCAAAAGATTATGTTGAAGCTATGGTAAAGTTCCTTTTTAAGCGATCATATTGCTCCATTTTTACTGAAATTACCAAAACGCCCTTTAGGTGCCAAGCATGTTGACCGTGAACTGCTTATCCCTTCATATATATTAGTAGTAGAAGTTCGATACTTAGCTAGCGTTTGGACATAGCTTTGAAGTTTTCAAAAAAAAATTGAAAAAATAAAATCAAAATGTATGGCCAAACGAGAGCTTAAGTTTAAGGAAAAGTAATATATTTATTTGGTCGAACAAAATTATTATATTCTTAGTTAAATATATAAAATATATTTATAAAGTATGTATATTATAAATTAATATATAAAATATATATTTTACTGGCTATTATTATTTGGAGCAACAAATTATTAGTTTTTCCTAATTTTAAACAACTACATATATATTATTTTTTTCTAATCTATAGTATTTGATTAAGTATGAATCGCTTTTATTAAAAAAAAAACTTTTTTGACATATGATATATGATGTTGCCTAAACCACTCGTTATTATCCTTTATCTCTTAATATCTTCCCCAATTTTGGACACCACTTGTCTCTTTGCTAACCTTTTTTCATTTGTCATATGCAATTTTAGGGGCGAAGCAACATTCTCATTATTGATCATTCTTATTCGAAAAATTACTTACGTATATAAGTAAAATATTAGGTTTTAAATTTATATTACATAAATTGAATCTTCTTTATCGGTAATTTTTTTTTATTTTTTTCAAATTTAAATACCCTTAAAAAAAATATCTAGCTTCACGATTGTGCACTCTAATAGGCAACTTAATGATTATGTAGAACTTTTTCGTCCCTTTTCTTCTTCATTTATCTTTTCATTTTTTTTCTCTTTGTGTTTTCTATTTCATTCATAGGGTCTCTATCATTGCCTCGTGGAATTGGAAACAAATAATGTTATCAAAAGCGCGTCTCAATGCAAGTTGGTAGTTCTGACTGTATAATTGATCTTCTCTTTTAGTATTTTAAACTTGTTTGCCATTTAGCTAGGAAGAATAGCCACTAGTATCTATTCAACATAAACATAGATAGAAGGGATTAACTAGCGGTAGGCATGATTAAAATTGGTACGAAAGAAAGGGACGTCTAGCTTGTATAAGGTTAAAATCGATCATACCCAATTTTAAAGGTTCGGAGGTATGCCTCGAGAGTGAGCTAGTATCGAAGTAAGTTTGGGCTCGAAGAGCACGAAGATTAAGGGGTCGAGAACGGGTTAAATCGACGCCTAAGTAACAGAATCACGAGATATCCGCAATCGACCACCAATCTCGGCGAGAATCTCGGAACTGGCAGAATCATTAACGGTTATTGATATCAATCAAGTATTTTACTTCCGAAATTAGAGTTATACCTTATTTAGGATTCCTCTATTATACAAAGAGAAACCATGTTCATTTGTAACACATCATTATCTCACACGAATTATCACTTATGCAACTACTGAGAAATACAAAGCACTCTGCTCTTTAACCCGCTCTTAACTCTTTACTGTTCATACTGTTCGTGTTGTTCATATTGTTCTTATTATTCTTGTGGCGCTTAATGATCGATCTCGACACTATTCCAAGTCGAGGTCGATAATTCACGAACGACACTGGTTTGGTCTATTACAATCGTTTAATTCCTTTATTTATTTAGGTATTTATCAATTGGCATTGAATTATATCACGTATCCTTATAACCAAATTACAAGTTTAATTGTTACTCGTATCTCGAGGTAAACAGTTTGGCACCCATTGCAGGAATCGAACCACGGGGCCATGAATATCAATCTCGAATTGCTGGATGAAAGACGAGAAGCGGCACTCGTTCGAATGGTCGCACAAAAGCAACGAATCGAGAGATATTACAACAGAAGAACCAATCTTCGACACTTCAAAGTCGGGGACTTAGTCTTAAGAAAATTCACTATCAATGCTCGAGACCCTAATGAAGGGAAACTCGGTCCTAACTGGGAAGGACCCTATCAAATCCTCCACATAGTCGGAAAAGGATCTTATAAGCTCGGAACAATGAACGACAAAGCATTGTCGAATAACTGGAACATATCACTCCTCAAGCGTTACTATTATTAAGGTATGGTTTTCTCTTTTTTCATTTACTTAAATATTCGAAACTAACCTATTGCATGTATCCGATCCAATAAATCGAGACCTCAAATTTTAAAGTACGCGTTGCACTCTTTTTTCCTTAGACCGATTTTTATCCCAAATGGGTTTTTCCGGCGAGGTTTTTAACGAGGCAACAACTATGTGCTACCTGAGGATAATTCAATAGTATCTAAGCCTTATTTGCAATCAACCCCGAATACTGGGGGGCATCACCCTCGTATGTTATGTATCAATGGGTCTCGATAGGAAGAATTTTGTAATGTGCCAAACAATCAAATGAACCGTGTCCATATAGATTAGCCGAGTCCCGACAACAAAAAAATGTACGCATGTATGAATAATACAATGAAGCACTCTCTTTTCTCGAACATCTCATGTTTGAAGTGGAATTTCTATTATACGAAGTCATGCACTTACAATTTTGATCTATTGAACAAAACTAACACTTGTGAAAAATGGCTCAAGGGCCAAATACAAGCATACCTCGAAAACTCAGGGAATGCCTACTTGAGCTATCTAAGTTCGAAATCATAAGACCTTAAAGAGGTACCCCTTGATATATAGGCCAAGGCCATCACATTCGGGGACTTACATTTCGAACAAGTTTGAAATGTTATCGGGAAACAAGTCCAAGAGACATATCCCAATGCTACGGCCATATTAAAGACTACGGTCATATAAAAGGCTACGGCTCGGAGATGTCCGACTTTCGCAATAAACTAAAGGCCTTCAAATACTTTTAAAAACCGGTTACATAAGGCTACCCTCGGCAAAGCAAATAAAAAGGGCTTCGATAAAATAAGTCCTCGAATAATCTAAAGGCTTTGATAATATCAGCATTCGAAAAAACCTCAAGAGGTATCAAAATATCTTAACCCAAACGAGTTAAGAAAAAATTGGGTTCCGGTCGTTGAACCCTCAAAAAACCCAATGGGTACAAAAACACATGCTAAGGCATAAAGATAATTTCACTAAGTCGTTTGGCCGAAAAGGGAAAAATGATAGCTTTTTTTAGAGGACAAATTGGCCCAACCTAAAGAGCCTAAGGCCGATATAAAGATCCTAAGGGCCAATATAAAAGAGCCTAAGGACCTATCTAATAAGCCTAAGGGCCAATACAGTTAGAGTTCGAGACCTAGCTCTCACTCGATTCGAACCTAAAAGTTCAGTGATGGAAACCATATGATGGGTGAGCTCGAAATACTTAACAACCCTATGATGGAAACCTAAGGGTTTACTTAATCCTAAAACTCAAGATTCATTCGAACCTGGTTATTAAAAGATAACTTGTCGGTCAATTCGATCGAGACACTTCCGCGATAAGGTCTCGAATGAGTTTCGAACTCGGGGACTCGCCCTCGTAACAACGAAATGCTTAAGGGTTTATTTCGATCAAGAGTGAAATTATAGCAATAAAAATTTTCAACAAAGGCAAATAAACATACGAGGACATAAAAGAGAAATTTACGAAGGCATTAAAGGGAAATTTTTCATTATATCAAAAAACATAT
>ML363509.1:0-39512 GCA_005239505.1 Nicotiana paniculata | reverse complement strand
ACTTAGTGGTAGGACTTCCTAACATTAAGTTCAAGGAGGACAAAGTTTATGAGGCATGTGCCAAGGGGAATCAGGTAAGGTCCTCTTTCAATAGTAAGAAAATAGTCAGTACCACCAGGACGTTGGAACTGGTTCCTATGGATCTGTGTGGTCCTATGAGAACTCTAAGTAGAGGTGGTAAGAGATATGTGATGGTGCTAGTTGATGCTTATTCAAGGTTCACTTGGACCTTATTCCTGGCATCTAAGGATGAAGCATTTGATATGTTCACCTCATTTGTCAAGAAAACTCAAAATCAATTAGGACATCAACTAGCATCAATAAGATCTGACCATGGTGCTGAATTTGAAAATGCTAAGTTTGTTGAGTTCTATGATGAACATGGTGTCAATCATTACTTTTCTGCTCGTAGAACCCCACATCAAAATGGGGTTGTTGAAAGGAAAAATAGAACTCTTGAAGACATGGCAAGAACCATGCTTCTGTCTAGCAAACTTCCTCACAGCTTCTGGGCTGAAGCAATAAACACTGCTTGTTACATAATCAATACATGCATGACCAGACCTCTAGTAGAGAAAACTCCTTATGAATTACTTAAAGGGAAAAAGCCCAACATATCCCACTTTAGGGATTTTGGATGCAAGTGTTTTGTGCATAATAATGGCAAAGATTCCTTAGGAAACTTTGACCCCAGAAGTGATGAGGGAGTATTCTTGGGATATTCTTCACATAGAAAATCTTATAAAGTGTATAATAAAAGAACTATGTGTGAAGAATAAAGTTTACATATTGTCTTTGATAAAACTAACACTCTTGCTGAGAGATAGGAACCAGAAGATAAGGAGCTTGGACTAGTGAGAAGCAGTGATCACATTGAAGCAAACATGGAAGGTGGAACAGGTGATAGACCAGGTTCAACTACCCCAAGCAACATGACAGGGGGAATTCAACATATGCAACCCGGCCTTGATCCTGCTCCACAATAACAAGACACCATGGAATTGTCTAGGAATGAACAACTAGTACTCAAACCACACAGATATCAGAGTTCTCACCCTCTTGAGAACATCATAAAAGATTTGACATATGGAACCAAAAAAAGATCATCCTTGAAAAATCTGTGTGCGTTTGATGCCTTTCTATCCATGATCGAACCAAAGAACATTGGGGAAGCCCTACAAGATGCTGATTGGGTAAATACCATGCAAGAAGAGCTGAATCAGTTTGAAAGAAGTCAAGTATGAAACTTGGTACCCAGGCCACTAGACAAATCAGTGATTGGAACCAAGTGGGTCTTCAGGAACAAGCTCGATGAGGATGGAACTGTTACAAGGAATAAGGCAAGACTAGTTGTTCAAGGGTATAGTCAAGAAGAGAGAATTGACTATGATGAGACCTTTGCCCCTTTGCCAAGACTGGAGGCAATCAAACTTCTTATAGCATTTGCTGCTCACATGGAATTCACTCTTCATCAGATGGATGTTAAGAGTGCCTTTCTCAATGGCTATCTGAAGGAAGATGTATTTGTCAAGCAGCCTCTAGGTTTTGAAAGCAATGAGTCACCTGACTATGTATACAAACTCGACAAGGCTCTACATGGTCTCAAACAAGCACCAAGAGCATGATATGAACGATTATCAAAATTCCTGCTAGAACATGGGTACAAACAGGCAAAATTGACGGTACCTTGTTCTTAAGGGAAAAGGGTTAGGATATCCTAGTTGTGCAAATATACGTGGATGATATTATATTTGGGGCGACTTCTGAAAAATTGAGCAATGAATTTGCTATGCTTATGGGGAATGAGTTTGAGATGAGTATGATGGGGGAGCTAAACTTCTTCTTAGGCTTGCAAATCAAGCAAAGCTCAAATGGAACAATGATCCACCAACAAAAGTATGTGAAAGAATTGCTCAAGAAGTTTAAAATGGAAGACTCAAAGGAAATAGACACTCCCATAGCCACAACTACAAAATTGGATGTGGATGAACCTGGCTCATCCGTTGATCAGAAGCTATACAGAGGATGATTGGGTCTCTATTATATCTCACTACTAGTAGACCTGATATTGTATTCAGCGTGGGACTGTGTGCTAGGTTTCAGGCAAATCCAAAGGAGTCCCACCTCACTACAGTGAAGAGAATTTTGAGATATTTGAAAGACACCACTGAATTGTGCCTTTGGTATCCTAAAGGTAGTAATTTCGACCTTGTAGGATATGCTAATGCTGATTATGCAGGTTTCCTGGTTGACAGGAAAAGTACTTCAGGAATGGCTCACTTTCTGGGCTCATGCCTTGTGTCTTGGGCTACCAAGAAACAAAATTTAGTAGCCTTGTCTACTGCTGAGGCTGAATGAGTGGCTGCAACCTCCTACTGTGCTCAGTTTCTATGGATCAAGCAACAACGCATGGACTTTGGTATAGATATGGGATGCATTCCTATTTTCTGTGATAACCACACATGGTGGTTTGTTGTCTTCTTTATATGGTGGTTTGTTGACACCCCCAAACCTCAAGAACCAAACTTAGGAATTTTAAGTTTTCTAACTTTGCTAACAACTTGCCGAACTGACCTATACATCTCGGAATGATACCAAATTTTACAAATTACTCACACAACCTCCTATGAACTTGCCCGTGCGATCAAATCGCCAAACAACATCATACACATCGAATTAGGCCTCAAAATCCATGAATTCTATGAAGTTTCATAAACATCGAATTTTCCATTTTAAGTCCGAAACACATCAAACAACATCCAATTTCAATCAAACTTTACAGAAAGTGCTTAAAACATATATAAGACCTGTACCGGGTGCCGGAACCAAAATACGGGCCCGATACCATTACTTTCTAATCAGATTTCATTTTCAATTTCCATAGATATTTTCAGAAAACAATTTAACTCAAAAAATTCATTTTTCGGGCTTGGGACCTCGGAATTAGATTCCGGGCATATGCCCAAGTCCCATATTTTTCTTCGGACCCTCTGGGACCGTCAAATCACGGGTCTGGGTACGTTTATCAAAAATGTTGACCAAAGTAAACTTTAATTAATTAATCACTATAAAATTAACTTTTCATCAAGTTTTCACATCAAAGCTTCCCGGCTACACGCTCAGGCTACGCACGCATATCAAGGTGAGAATAACGGAGGCTTTCAGGGCCTCAAAAAATAGTTTTCTGCTAAATTACACAAGATGACCTTTCGGGTCATCACAATATGTGTACAGTAAGCTAGTTTGGTTATGGCAGGGCCTGTCCCGTCTTGTACTTGTTCAATTTAGCATCCTAGAGGCCTGTAGATATGAACCTGTAAAGTTAGTATATTTTTATATGTTAGCTTGTGTTAGCCTTGCCGGCTTTCTATATTGTACAACTCTTATCAAGGTGATCTAGCTACTGTACCACCGGCTCCTCAGCATGACGACATAAGGGAGGCTATCAGATTGTTGACTAGTATTGTAGCTACTCAGGCCAGACAACATCATATTTTCTCCACGTATTTAGCTCAGACAACAAACCACCATATAAAGAAGATAAGCAAATAGATCACGTAGACATTCAAGGAAATTGCAAATAAAGAAGAAATGAAATAATAAAATATCAAATCGTTGTGACACGCAACCCTAGCCAAATAGAAAATCACATCACGGCTTTCAGGCCCATAGAAAATCTCGGTAACCGAACAAAATCAATAACCAGATGTCCCAGAGCTCACATCAACCAGAAATCCATTGATTTCTCATAACCCGCATGTACACCATCAAGAGAGAAACATGAGAGGGTGAACCTAGGGGGATGGATCCATTTCCACACGCTGCACGACCATTTCACATACTGCACGGACAACTCACGTGTTGCACAGACAATTCATATGCCATAATATCAATATTTGGATCCGCACGTATAACTCACGTGCTACATGGACAACTCACGTGCCAATAATAGCAATCCTCCCGGCGTGATCATAGGCATAACAACACAATCCCCCAACGTGGTCACAGACATAACAACACTATCTGCCCGGCGTGGTCACATGCATAACAACACAATCTTCTCGGTGTGTTCACATGTATAACAACTAAATCCGCCCACCGTGGTCACATGCATCAAGTCGAAATCATATCTCATAGAAGAAAATATACAAGAATACGTCTATGTGATTTATGAATATCATATTTCATGCTTTTGGACTAGTATAATGACATGCTAAGGTGTATGCATGTGCAAAGTGTGGTATCATAGCTCAAATCGATAATTTCATCGTAGAAATAGTAATTATCAAATTCATTTAGGGAATTAGCCCTATGTAACCTCAAATATATCAAATAGTTTACAACACGGTTACAAATAAGAGAAACAACACAAAATAAAGCTTAACAATCAATTAAAGGCATACTATAGCCTACGCACTACCCCGAGCATGGATAAATACCCCAATGCTCGTACAAGGCTCAGCCCCCACACATATGCGCACCTATATCATGTAGCCATCACAAATAGCTCAGGAAACTAGTGCCTCAACCAAGTTTATGTAAGATAATTACCTCAAGCAAGCCAAAGAAAATACCGAGCAAGCCAAACAATTCTTTAAAAATGCCATCCCGCATAAATAGACCTCCGAATGGCTCAAAACTAGCCAAAATCAACTCAAAATTATTAAATAATGTCAAAGGAAATAAACCCAAGCGATAAAGGTCGAATATTTAATGAAATAGGGAAAGTGAAGAAAAAAGGCAACCCAGACCCGTATCCTGGAACCCGACAAAACTCAAAACTTCTAACAACCAATTCAATTACGATTCCAACCATACTAGTTTCACTCAAATCCGACTCTAAATCAATTTTAAATCTCAATAATTCACTCTAGGAAAGTTTAGATAAAACCCCCCAATTTCTCTTTTTAAATCATCAATTAAATAACAAAATCAAAGATGAAATCATGGAATATAACTATATCTGAGTAGAAAACACTTACCCCAATCGATGTGAAGAAAATCTTCTCCAAAATCACCCAAATCCGAGCTCCCCAACTCAAAATGTGATAAAATAACTCAAAGGTCCGAAATAGAGTACTTATAGATCTGCTCCAGGGATACCCTTCGCAATTGCGAGACCAACTTTGTGATCGCAAAGCACAAAACTGCTCAACCTGGGAGAATCCCTATGCGAACGTGGCCTTCAGGCTGGTGAGACAGATTTGCACAGACCAACGCGAACGCTGACGCTCAAGCATAAACATGAAGAAGAAACCATGAAGAGTTGTCCAACCTAGCTCTACACTACACGAACGCGATGCTCGAGTCCTCACAACCTGCACAAACATGATCATGCAGTCGCGAATGCAAAGAGGAAAATCACCCAGCTCTATATTTGGCCTACGCAATCACGGCCACATCTTCACGATCGCGAAGAACAACCGAAACACCAGAAAATAGCAGAAAACAACAGTACCACATGGCCTAAAATGGTCTGAAACCAATCCAAAACACACCCGAGCCCCTTGGGGCCCTGTCCGATCATAGCATCAAGTTCCAAAACATATCACAAACCTACTCGGGGCCTCATAATTGTACATAACAACACTGAAACCATGAATCACACCTCAAATCAAACTTAATGAACTCTTGAACTTTCAACTTCCAAAACTCGTACCGAACCATATCAAATCAACTCGGAATGGCCTCAAACTTTGCAGAGAAGTTCCAAATTACATAAAGAATGTGTGAAAAAATCGAGGTCAATCGGATGTGATTTGATAGGTTTCGACGTCGGTTGTAGGAATTGGAAGTTTCAAAGTTAATTAGGCTTGAATCTATGTGAGATTCATGTTTTGGATGTTGTTCGAGGTGGTTTGAGGGTTCGACTAAGTTTTTATGATATTATGGGACTTGATGGTATGTTTGGTTGAGGTCCCGAGGGCTTCGGGTGAGTTTTGGGTGGTTAACGGATCAAGAATTAAAGTTGAAGACTACTGGTTTTGCTGGTTACTGGTTTGCTCTTATTCGTTCATGAGGAAGGTTTCGCATTAGCGAAGTGTACCTGGAGGCAGATGAGAAATTTTTCTTCGCATTCACAAAGAGGGGCCCACGTTGGCGAAGGTTTGGGAAGTGGATGATTTCGAACGCAAGAAGTGTGACGCGTTCGCTAAGAAGAGAGGAGGCATCTGGGGACCCTGTGCGATTGGTCTACGCGTTCGTGGAGGGTTGGTCGAGTTCGCGAAGTGAGGGGTAAGCGAAGCATCACCTTCGTGAGTGATTGAACGCGTTCGCATATAAGGGTTTTGGTCTGAAGCATTTTTTGTGTTTTACAAATGCGAGGATTCTTCTTCGTTCGCAAAGAAGGCGCACCTGGGCAGATAAATGATTCAAAAACGAGTGTCTTGAGTTCATAACATAAAATTAATTTGGGAGCTCGGTAGAAGGCGATATTTGGAGAGATTTTCACGTGAGTGTTTGGGGTAAGTGATTCCTATCTAATTTGGGTTATTTTCCACTATTAGTTCTTTGATTCCATCACTTAAATTGTGATTTGGGGTGGAAAATTGGGAAAAATGAAGAATAGTTCTTGGGCTAGATTTTTGAGGTTTTGAATGGGATTTGTTATCGGGTTTGAGTAAATTTGATATGGGTAGGCTCGTGGTTGAATACGCTTCTGCATTTTGTGACTTTTGTTGGATTTTAGGATGCGGGCTCGAGGGCCGGGTTTGAACCAATTTCAGATTTTTGAGTTATAACTTAGTAATTTCTTTTAGAATTGATTACTTTAGCCCAGATTGATTGTATTGTACTGTTTATGGCTAGATTGGGGTCATTTGGAGTCTGATTTGCGAGGCAAAGGCGTATTGGAGTAGTGATTTGCTAGGATTGGGGTAAGTAACACTTCTAAACTTGGCTTTGAAGGATCGAAATCCCGAAATATGTGTTATATGATTGGTGTTGAGGTGAGCACATGCCAAGTGACGGGCGTGCGGGCGGGCACTGTGCGAATTGTGGCCTGGTCGATTCCATGGCACTGTATACTGGACTTGTATTGTTGATGTTTGTGTTTTCATCAAGTGATAAAGTAATTAAGCTGTTAATCATGCTAGATATCATGTTTAGGCTATATATTGGTACTGTAGGGACCCTTAGTTGTCGTTTCTTACTGTTGTCTTACTGATTCATTGATATTTCGTACTCTGTCATGTTCATTCATTTCACATCATATCTCAGTCTCTGTTGTTATTTATTGATACATCATATCATTATTTTCGGACTAGTTTCATTGATATTGAGAGCCCATGAGAGAGACAAGAGAGATTAATGACTGAGCGAGGCCGAGGGATTGATTATGAGTGAAATTTATGGGATCGTGCTGCACGGCGCAACGGTTATACTGATTTATGATAGCGCTTGGGCTGAAGGAGCCCCCGGAGTCAACACATACCCCCAGTGAGCGCAGTTGATTATATTGAGGGATGGATATTCCCTGGACATGGATCTTGTCTGAAGCATTATATACACGGGGATGGATATTCCCCACGGGCTAGATTGACCCTACTCAATATGGGTGACATATGGTCAGTCGATGTATATATTCCGGGATGGATCTTTCCTGGGCCGAATTGGCTATATACAGTGCTGAGTGATTGAGCAATTGAGAGTGTGAGCACATGAGGCTGTCAGCATGGTGCATCACATGCAGCATGTGCATTGGCATGTAGAAGTAGAGAAGTTATATTCTTCTTATCATTCAGATTTGATCTATTTTACAGTTTTGAACTTATCTGTTGAACTTGAAAGCATGCCTACATTTCTGCATTGTTATATCTATATTGAACTTTGCCAGTTGAAATCGTCACTACTTTCAGTTCAAAGTTTGGATTTGTTACTTATTGAGTTGGTTGTACTCAAGCTACACCCTGCACCTCGTGTGTAGATCCAGGTGCTTACGATCACGGCGGCTGCTGAGTGTGGAGTCAGGATCTCGGGAGACTATCGAGGTAGCTACATGATGTTTGCATACCTTGACCCTCCTTCGTTATCTTTACTTTTATTTAAGTTTTTACTCTTTAGATATTGTATTAGACTATCTTCTGTTGTAGATGCTCATGTACTCGGTGACACCCTGGTTTAGGGAGAGATTGTAACGAGTTGCGTACTTATTTCTATTTTAAAAAGGTTTTCCTTTAATATTTACTGCTTCCGTACTTTTCAAAGATTTTGGTTATGTTGAAAAAATGTTGAGTAATTGGCTTGCCTAGTTCCACGATAGGCGCCATCACGACGGCTGGTTTTGGGCCGTGACAATTATTGTCCTTGCATGTTAATAACCCAGATAAATTAATAAGAGTCGATTGATTAATTAAATAGGATTGTTGTATAACCATGGCCCTGAAATATTATTTCTCATTGATTTAAAATATTCATGATAAGTGTGTTAGTTAATTTTTTTATAGTTGCAACTCTAGTTAGTAAAATTAATTACACAAAAAATCACATTGAACTTGTTCTTGACTTGATTAATTAGAATATGCTTTATTTAGCTAATAATTGATCACAAGTCCTCGTGGGAATGATACTTTACTCACTTTTATTACTTGATGGACCGCGTATACTTGCGTGTTTGTGATTTAGGGCAATATTAACATTGTGGGATAATGGTAGTTAAGGAGGATAAATTATTGTAGGTTCTCGGGTAATGTGATTATGGATTCGAGCTAAATGGAGGAGTCTACCATTAACGATCATATCATATGGGCATGTATTGTTGTCGTGTCTGGACTAAGATACATTTATGGATTAGTTATGACTAGAGAAGAGTGACATCAAGGATGAATTGGGCAAGGAATTTGACGGATGTGTGATGTACTACAATTTATTGATATATGGAGATTATAGAATGAATTAGGTTTGATATTCTTTGTGGTCACAATGTACAAGGAGAAAGGATTCACTTAGTTTTATAAGGATGAGGTTGTTTCTTTTAGAAAAATCATGTACTAACAAAGCACAAGTCATTCGACATATTTGTCTATGCATTGGGGACTATACCAGTTCAGGTGACTCTCGAGAATAGTTTTCGAAGATTCAAGTTCCAAGATGTGATCCTTAAGGATTTGCCGGATACTTTGTTTCGTCAAGAATCTGAGATTGGTATTGGATTATGACAGGGACTTGGATTACTTTTGTATCATTATTGACTCTACAATACATCATTTGAGAGATAAAAGGAATAATTTTAGGTTCATTGGAAGCTATTTAGAGCAAACATCTCGGTTTGAGGTACTTTTGAGTGCATGAAGGGGAATAAAGGGTATTACAGATATGAGGATGATATAGTTCGATGGTTGGGATTACTTGGTGTGAATTTTGGTTAAAGACCATAGTATATTCACAAAGAAAAATGATACCTTTAAAGTGTACCAAGAGTAATCTGAAGAAGTTGGGCCAATATAGTAGTGGCTTGGACCAACATGGTAATAGAAATGATCATTTCTTTTGGTTTGATAGGGAATTACAAGCACTTTTCTGGTTAGACTTTTAGGTTTGGGAGTCTGTCTGACTTGGTTGACTTGGAGAGACTCAGTTCTAATGACTTGATTATTGTGAGAGTGGGTTCCCAAGAGCTTCAAATGATTTTAACCATGACTTTAAGGTTAATATTTCCCACATACTTGGAGAGTTTTTTGCATAACAATGGTTAAATCATTGGTTGAGCTATGTTGTATGCTTCGAGAAAATGAAGTGTGTATGAGGAGGATTGCATTACTTGTGACTTGGAGTTATAATGGAATTATTGTACTTAGATATGACATCATGATAGGTGAGATGAGTCATATGAGGTTTGAATTGCTTTGCAAAGGACACAATTCATCTTCGGGTAGAAGGATTGGGATTAAAGAAAGAATGGGTTATTTGAGTTGCTTAATAAGTATAGTAGTACTAATTTCAGTATCAACAAGAAATGGAATGTGTTGCAGAGGATACTAGTAGATGGGTTCTATGGACAAATCGACTAAGCTACGACAATTATGTGATAGTTAGTCATTGGGGTTCTTTTTAGTGACATAACATGAAAGATTTGATGGAAACGCATATTTCGAAATGTTTGCAAGTGTGACTTCATAATTGTGAAGTAGCCATATAAGAGTCACTAGGATGGGGAGTCTTGCACTTTTGAGGTATGGTTAGGTTGAATTTCTAGAGGTGGGACTATCACTTTTGTTGCAGACATTGGAAGTGTGTTAATGGTTAGGTAGCTGGTTGTATGTGTCTTGGATTGCTGACTTGAGAAGATTTGATCTTGATAGAGCTAGTGATTTATGGTATTTGAAATGTCGTGATCAACCTGAGTGACATATCCTTCTTGGAGATCTTGGGATGAGGAGTTTGCTTTAAGAAGTTATTGGCATTATTTTTGGTGTGTTCTGATGATGAACAAGTTAAGTAAGAACTTTAGTGACTCACAAATTTTTATATTCAATGCATTGGGTTCAATAAGGTTATAGCAGATCATGAGTGACTGGAACGGATGAAAGAAACATAAAAGGAAAGGTACAAGATATAGTTTCTTGATAATTTGGTTGATAACAGGTTGCATGTATATATTCGGAGTTGAGACCGATTGGTTAAAAATTACTTGCGTGTTCATGAGTGGAAGTTAGAATGGGTCCTTATGAGCTTATGAAAGGCTATTATCTACTTCAGAACAATGTGGAATCAGTTTGGGTGTCTACTTATAGGACTGCTGAGGATGTGTATTTTATGACATGTCATATTTGCTTATACATTGTAATGTATCATATGGACATGTCATCCGGAAAGGGTTATAGTTATATGGGATACTTTCTACCATCGAATTTGATAGAGTGATAGCTCACTATGTGGTTATGGCAGTTATGACAGGTGGTTTGGTTGAACGAGTTGAGTTGGGTTGAGTTTGCTTAATTGTTTCATAACGGACAAATAAAGTAACTTGTATCGATAGTCATTGATGATATCCAATTTTGCCCTCATATATTTTTCAAATAATATACATACTTTCAAAATATTATTTTTGTATTATTATTTAATTTAGAGGATTTACACAAGCATTTCTTATAATATTTTATAATTTTAGAGCTTTTAAATTAAGTTTCTTGCATTAATTTATATAAAAATTCAGTAATTACCCTTTTAAATTATTTGTGTTGACTTAATCACTTAAAATTATTATTTTACTCCTAATTTATTTTTTAAATATTTTCACTTCATTTTTATAATTACAATTGTATTTTAAGGCTATTCGCATAAGTTTGCAATAATAGCCTATATTTTGTATTTTTATTACAGTTGACATTTCATGTAAGGTCAAAATAATTTTTTTATAATCTTCTATTATTGTTTAAAGTATTAATTCGCATAAGTAATATTTTTATATATTTATTTAGATATTTTATTAAATATTTTCCTTTTAATTTCTACTTAAAAGAGCTGACCAAATTTTTTAACTAATTTTCGGACCAAAAGGCCCAATACCCTAGCCCAATAACCCTAGACTAACACCAACAACCCACCACCCATACCCATTTAATTAACCCGCCCCAATCCCTCTTTAAAATCCTGGCCGTTGATCTCTGAGATCAACGGGCCACAATCAACCTACCCTTTTAAATTACCCAACTCCAAACCCTAATCCCATTTCTCTCTCACCCGCCGCCCTGAAACCCCCCCCTTTCTCTGAAGAATCCTAATCGTCGCCTTCCTAAAACTCTCCGAATCCATCTCAAACAACGATTCATTCCACGATGTGCTTACCATATTTGTGTTATATCGTCACCATTCACACATTCGTGGTGTTACTTAGTACTTGCCCGATTTTGGAAAGACTACCTCTCCGAATCAAGTGTAATAATCCTCAACCTATAAGATTCAGACAAAAATCCGTCTATATACACTCTCAACAGGATCGTGTGGGTTCGATTCACCGAGATTCTTGGCTAATTTTTTGACCATTTCCAAACTAGAGTTTGTCTGATTCTTTTTACCTATTTCTACTCGGAATAGGCTATGCATGTGACTTTCCTTGCTCCTGCTTAAATTTGACTGAATTTGTTTCCCTATTTGTGTTTAATTGATTGTTTTCCATATTTGTTGTTCCAATTTCTGTCACTATATAAACCCTTCCCAGTCCCTTTTAATACAGACTTTTGGAAATCGATTTTCTTTACTAAAAAAATTGGGGTTTTGCTACTCTCTTGCTCGGTAATTTGTTTTGGCCGGCTGAAAGCCAAGGCCATTAACACCATGTTACTTAACCTATTCTTGGTGCGAGTGTTGCCCTGAGTTCATCGAAGCTCTTGGGAACTTTGACGCATTGGGATTATGGGTTTTTTATGGAAGTTTATTCTTTACTTTTCTCGCTTAACTGGTGAGTTATTATACTTTGTAATTTCATTCCTATGTATCTATGATTTGCACATGTTTTCACTCCTGAAGTTCGTTAGTTTAATATGCTTTCCTAGGTTGTTTTGTGTGCAATTCTGTTTGCTTTCTTCAATTTTTAGGTCTCTTTAACTTTTAGCTCCAAGCATGCCTAAACCTGGTTCTATTAAGTAGATATTTGCCAAATCTGACTACTAGTCCCTGTGTTTAGAATTACTACTATTTGGGACCTTTACACTTGTTAGTATCTCTTGGTGTTTAATTTTTTCCTTGGTCGATTAATCTTGTTATTAGAATATGCTTTGCTTACATAATTTGTGCTCTCTTTTGTTAGCTAGTCGATTGTGTTCATAACCTGAGTATTTACACTCACTATAAGGCACAAATATGTTTCCTATCCTATTTTGAATTTATGTGATAATATCCTGCCTATATAGCATGTTTAACCCCGTCCCTGATTCATCAGTAGTTGTAATCTTCTTTTCTCATGTTTAAATGCTGTCTTATTGCTAAATTAGCATGAGTATTTCAAAACATCAGGACCTATACTTAGCATAATTTGGACCTCTTCCTTTATTATGAATTTGTGTATGCTACTGTCACCAATCCTGCAAACTTGTTCTGCTTATGTATGACTACTTATGCACGAGGTGTCGAACTTGTTCTTCTGAATCTTTGCTAAGTCTGTTGTAAAGCCCCCTAAAGGCCTGTTTGATAATTTGCTCTATGTACTCAACTTGAACTATGTTTGTATCCCGACAGCTTTGTCTCTGAACCTTGGTTTACTATCCTTCACTTGTCATCTATGCTCTCTCTTGAGTTCTCATTCTTAGCCGGCTGAAATCCAAGGCTACCTAGGTTCTATTATTGATCACCCTAGTGTGAGCACTGCTCGGGGTCCAATTGCAACCCTTATGAACTCTGACACACTAGGTCTTAGTCCTTAGTCATTCCCTAATCTCAAACCTAGGTCTTGGTCCTTAGTCATTTCCTATATCTCAAACTACTCCTATTCATCCCATTCCATCCTGTTATTTGCTGTGTACCTGAATTGGCCAATTTAAAAGGTGCAACACTTGGTGCTATGGTTGAATAAATTGACTTTGGGCTCCTTTATGGATTCTAGGGTTATGTATTGGATATGGACCATATTAGAGGTCTGGGTATGCTGTGTGAGATTTGTTGAAGGCCCAGACATTGATGGGTATTTCATGTTGAGCCTACTGTGGGCCTATTGTCACCGTTGTGTAACATTTGTATTTTACTCATTATTGAGCTTGTAATAACTTTTGTATAACAATTTGGGTTTTAGTAAAAAGGGGAAATGGGTTGGATTTAATATTTGCATGCAAAATGGGTAGATAACATGCCTATAGGAATTGGTAATTTATTTGCTATATGTGTTGGTCAATTACTATGTACACCGTAGAAATCATAGCATTAGAGGAAGCATACATACACACACACACACACACACTATCTGCTAGCAAATATGAATTCAAATGCTGCAATTATTCTTACTATTATGTGTTACTAGAAAACTGCCTATAGGAACAAATGTCAATGAACTTTCCTTCTATTCACTTCAACTGATCACTAGAAATCATGCCTATGGGATTTTGATCACTTCATTTGCTATTGTATCGCATAGTTCACTAGAAATCTTGTTTATAGGACTAAGTATAACAATAAAATGAGTTTTAAGTGACAACTGTTAGAGATCCTGCATATAGGAAATAATTGCTCGTTAGTTGGTTAATACTAGACTACTCAAACACTGTTTCCTGAGCGTCACTGTTAGGAAAACCTTGATAATTCTGGGACTCTTCCCAACACATTTTGTTATACTCAACTGCATAGATCATCTAGGCATAACACCATATAGGATTGGTAACTTAAAAACTTCAATAATCAACTTGTAATAACTGAATAATTCTGCCTATAAGCAATGTCCTGCATCTGAAATTACCCGCATACTTCGACTTAAAAATCGCCTAAAAATCATGCCTATAGGTTTAAGATTCTGGATTCTACAGCTTCCTAATTGACATCTGTGTGTGCGTGTATTCACTGCTTAAGTGAGGAGGTCAATGTGAGCCCTTAATTGCTTTTATGAGAAGTCTTTATATGTTTTGTTTGTCGCCTAGTTTTGCACTTTTGAGCAGCCTAGTTAAGTTCTAGAACCATCCAAATAGAGGTCCAAAACCTCCTAGACCATAGGTATGGTACGGGCAGTGCACGTGCATGGCATAACTTAAAATTGAATTAGAGCGCTCTTAGGTAAACAACTTTAACATAGTAATCGGGTAGCAGGAGATGATAGTCTATGCCCACTTAATAATATGAGTAGCACCCTATCCCAAGGGAGTTATGAAGAATGTTTATGTTGCACGGGGTGATCCTTTAGGCTAAAAAACTTAGGACCCTCCTCTTTTCTTTCTTTCCTAGTAGAATTAAACTAGTTGTACCACTCTATTCAAGATCTATTTGTAATGAAGTTCTTAGATTTTGTACTCTCTTTTCATACTTGATCACATAGACTAATCCTTATAATTTAAGTTCGGCCAGGACCCACAGTTTTTGACCTCGAGGAGTGCCTAACACCTTCTTTTTGAGGTAACTTGAGCCCTTACCCTATCTTTGGTGATGTAGACTAGTTAAACTAGAGTCATTTGCAAATAGGTGCCCTAACGGACCTTAAAAATTTTTAGGTGGCGACTCTCCTCTTTTAGTACCTCCTTAAAAGAGTTTTGTCACATGTCGAAACCCGAGTTTGCGAGAAAAAGGGGTGCGCCAACATGGCGACTCTGCTGGGGATTTTGACTTAGGCTCTTACCATAGCGAATTTGGCTCATATGGATTAGTCTTCTTTTATATAAACGCGCTTCCCTTTTCCATTTTTATTTGCTAGTACATGCACACCCCTCTCCCATTTTCCTTTTACTTGTTTAAATTCGTTGTAATATGCACATCCCTTCCCTACTCCACCTTCCTTTGCGTAAATTGGTTATAACATGCATATCCCTTTCCTATTCACCTTTATTTTCTCTAAACTGCTCTTCATTTGTTTAAAGATTGCTACATTATGTCTCTCCCACCCCTACTCGCTTGCTTACTTTATTACATACCCTATATTCCATGAACTAACTTCTTCCTTTGTCTATTTTTTTTACGTCTTTTATGTTTTACCTTAATACTATATTTATTACTTTTACATATTTATTATGCAAATACTTGGCAACATGTTATTATCCTTGCATAAAGCATGCTCCACATCATATTCCACCCGTGACCGATTAATAATATAATGACACTTGATGAGTGTCCCCGCTCTTCCAAAATTACCATTTTAAATTGGAAAGGCTTATTTGCGGTAAACTAGTCAATCAACGGTACAGTCGACAGTCCCATGCCTTTCCTTCTCAAGTAGTCCACTTGAGAGTATCAATCTAGACTCTTCTAGAAACCTCATTCCAATATCAATTGTGCATGCATCATGTCAAACCTAGTATGGGTTAGAACGTTGTCCACGTAATAATCCACTAAGATAAGCCTTGTCCAAAGTCCAACAGGATTTCCATAATCCCAATGGACACCATCACGTTATGGGCATTACTTGGAGAAAACATGCCGGTGTGTTGATCATTAATGTGTAAATAGTCAGATCTGGAGGGGGAAAGGGCTAACTCTATTTGTTTGCAGAAAATAAAGCACGAAGTCCCCAAGTTTGGCATGGTTAAAAACATCCCACCTTTTCTGCTTGACTGGTGGAAGAACCTCTCACATAGTGAGAGGAATCATGTGAAAAGGGTCCTTGGTAATTTACCTTCCTTATTGGACATTCGGCCAAATAGAGCATTGATTGAGGCCGCCACTATGTTTTGGGATGAGAAAAGAGTTGTCTTCTACTTTGGTGACATAGAAATGAATCCTCTCTTAGAGGAAATAGGAGGCTTTTCTAAGCTGCCATGGGATAGTCCGGGTTTATTAGTACCAGAAAATCGCACTCCTCGCGGTTTTTTGAAAATGTTGGCTTTCAAAAAAAATGATGAGTTACTCCGTCTGAAGAAATCATATATCCCATTTGAATTTCTTTATGAACGTTATGGGCATAACAAGTCATATCGCCTTCGCCATGATGAACTTTCCATTACTTCCTTGGATTGGACGCACCGCTGAGTTTTTGTGTTCATTGTTTGTTTCTTGGGGTTGCTGATATTCCCGATGAAAGGGGGAAGGATCCAAAATCGCTTAGGTATGGTCGCTAAGACTCTAATTGAAGGAATCGGGGGACAAACTTACCCTATCATCCCCATGATCTTTGCCGAAATGTACCGCACTCTAGATTGATGAAAGCAGGGCTATGGACACTTCGAGGGATATAATCTGTTGCTGCAGGTTTGGTTATCAAAACATTTCTAGAGAGGGGAATATCATCAAGAGCTTCTGCGATGACCATTTAATGACTACATAGCTTACCATCGTCCAAAGAGAATGACATTTATCCCAGACAAGTTTGCGCAACCTGGAAGTGTTGTGAGCTTGGTGCGTTTCTTCAGCAATCTGACTGGCAAAAAGGTACATTGGATGTTTGAATGGTTACCTAGCAGGGAGTTCATCATCATATCAAGAGAAACTACTCATCTAGTGCTGATCGGGTTAAGAGTAATCTATCCTTATGCTCGTATAAGGGTAATGAGGCAAGCGGGAAGAAAAAAGGTTATACCTCGGGTTTCCAACATAGTCTAATACAAAGCAAATTTTAAAGGGAACATCATTCTGTTCAAGTTTGAGGCACATCATATGTGGAATCAAAATGTCATTGAGGAGAAAGATACTATCGAGCCAGACACGTATCATGCCGACCATGTGTACTTCTACCCATCATGGTTGGTAGATGATATACCGGGGGATGTCAAGCCAGGAATTAATCTGAAAAATAGGGTTATAGATAACGCTGCTGAAACACAATTCAAGTATAGGATGCTGCACAAGAGGGTCTTCGAGTCTAAATCTAAGAAATTGGAACAATCGAAAATGGATATGGAAGCAATCAACGAATGGAGAGAAATTGCTACTAAATCAACAGAGAGATTGGAATATTTGGAGCAAGGGCTAATCGAACTTGAAGAAAAGATGAGAAAGAGACTCTCGAATTGTCAGAACACAGAAGGCAATGAATGAGGGCATCTAGCAAGGGCTTACCTACTATTGGATATGCGCGACCCGGGGAACCTAATCGATGGATCCAAGAAGTCCAAGCATGGATAAGGTCTTTCTGGGGCCAAGTAGATTAGGAAAAAAAGTCTTTCTTCTTTCTAGATACGTTTAGATTTTGATTGTAATAAGGCAAATGCCATTAGTGACTTTCTCATTATTGTCGTTTTAGTAAATATTTGGCTCATTTTCGCATTAATGAAATGACACAATTATTGGCATCAATTTTCTACAAGTCTATGTGTGGCTTAGGTATACCTCGGGAACAACGAGGTCCTTTATGACATAATTCTGCAACACATGTTCAATATCACAAACATTCTTTTAATACTCCTTACTGACTTGGTTACCTTTTTGTTTTTCTTTTCTTTTGCTTATTCCCATTCCCCAAGGTTGGTTCGTGCATACTGGCATCGTCAGCATATCACACTAGATCGAGAGGTCCTCCACCTCCTCCTCCACCAAGTGATACCAAGAACAAAGGAAAAGCGAAAATGGATGATATGAGTGGTAATAGAAAAGACAATGCTACCCACACAGAGAACATTGAGACTTCAGACAGTCGGATTACTCTAGCGCAAAATGATTTGATCCTATGTCTGGAACATAAAATATTGGAGCTACAAAATCTTGAGAAGGTCAGGAACTTGACAAACCTTTCCCTCACCCTAAACGTCCCCGACATAAGCCAATAAAACACAGCGTCCAAAACCCGGCACCTCCCCAAAACACACAAAACTAAAATCCGCAAAATCCTCCCGTGCCTCATTAATACGCCACGCCTCCTCAAAATCGTAATCCTACACCAGTACCTACTCCTCCACAACACCATCACCATCCAACTCAATATCCACAAACCACCACTTACCACACTCTTCAAAATGCACCACAGCCTACCCCTGATCCCCAAAACTAAACCAATGACCACCATTATGCCCAGATTCCCGGAGTCCATCAAAGCAATCCCATATATGTGGAAACTTTATCCCATACCCCACAAAAGACCCTATATATACCAGAATCCTCCGAGAAGGACCTAATTATCAAGAATATGGCGGAAGAACTCAAGAATCTTACTGACAGAGTTAAAAATGTCGAAGGTGGAAAAGGTATTGAGGGTTTAAATTATGAGGATTTGTGTATTCAGCCAGATGTAGAACTACCGGAGGCTACAAACCTCCTAAGTTCGAAATGATCGATAGAACTGGTGATCTGAAGGTGCATTTGGGAACGTATTGTGACAAGCTTGTAGGGGTTGGAAAGGATGAACGAATATATATGAAGCTGTTCATGAGGAGCCTCACTGGAGACGCCTTGTCTTGGTACATCAGTCAGAACCCAAAGAAGTGGGTTAATTAGGTGAGCATGGCATCAGACTTCATGGATCTTTATCAATGGATTGTTGTTTTTAGTATTTATTATTATCCTATACATTTTCTCTCTCTACAACATTATTATTAATTATCTTGATGAACCTAAGACTGTGACATGTAATGATACAACGCAACATGAGGATAGTGATTCAGAGGATCTAGAAAAGGATATAATACCTGAGGAGATTTTCAGAGAAGTGGAAAATTTTGAAAACAAGCCTAAGTCCAATTTGGATGAGACTGCAACAGTTAATTTGGGAGACTTTGAAATAGTGAAGGAAACGCGTGTAAGCATTCATCTATCACCGTCAGAGAAGAAAGAATACATCCGGTTCTTGAAAGAGTATGAGGATATTTTTGCATGGTCCTACGATGACATGACCGGTTTGAGCACGTCCATAGTGGCTCATAAACTGCCTACCAATCCCATATGTCCGCCTGTACAGCAGAAGCTCAAAAAGTTCAAGCCAGATATGAGTTTGAAAATAATAGAGGAAGTCACAAAGCAAATCAAAGCCAAGGTTCTCAGAGTGGTTGAATATCCGACCCGGTTGGCTAACATTATGCGCGTTCCAAAGAAAGATGGGAAAGTCAGAGTGTGTGTCGACTATCGGGACTTAAACAGAGCAAGTGTCGCGCTCCCTTTTTTCCTCGCGGAGATCGGGTTTATGAAATTTGTTAGGACAACTCGTTCCTTTTGGGAAAGAGGTTTGCATATTTAGAAGAGTTGCCATCTAACGATTTTAACGGTGCGTTAGGGCACCTAAGGGGTTCAATTACAACTACGTTACTAACCAGAGATTGGGTAAGGGCTTGAAATCATCCTAACGGGAAGGTGTTAGGCACCCTCAGGATCCACAAGTGTGGTTCCCGGCCAAATCTAATGCATGATATCTAATGCAGCATGATGCATAATAACTTAAACAGGATTTCTAAATGCTCATAGAATCACAGCATTAGGCACAGTTTCAGAAATAACATAGGTGACAGATTTTTAATGGTTGTTTACCTAGAACAGGATCTCTACGTGTATATCATGATGAGATATGATTGCAGTTTATTTATCCTAGGATAGTAATTCTAGTGAAGTTTCAAAATATGGGCAGAATCACGTAATAGAAACTTATTTTATTTTAATTATTTATCATATAGGTAGGATTTATAAGCGTAGATGAGATGTTGAATACACATAAATCCTAAGTAGCATGATATCTAATGCATGTCATGGTGTACCTAAACATGGCTGCTATTGCACATAGAGAAAGTAAACCTAGAAGCATAGGGAGCCTACAGAATATGAATTACACAACTGAAACAGAAGAAAAATAAGAAGTTAACTATAGGGAGCCTACAGAATATGAATTACACAACTGAAACAGAAGAAAAATAAGAAGTTAACTATAGGGAGCCTACAGAATAGGCTCAATTCTCCAGGTCCTTAATGCCAGGTACTATTTCACAACCTTCTCATAATTCAGGTATGTCAGAGTTCCCTAAGGACCTCAAGGGCTCCCGGGCAGTGCTCACACCCAGATTTCATAGCCAAAAGAGAGTAAGTGCAGTGTGGAATGGCCAGCCTTTGTGTGTCAAAGTTCAGAGGGAGCTCAAGGGTCCCAAGGCAATGCTTACACAGAAGGGGAAGAACCTAAAATTCTAAGAATATATGTGAGAGTGCTTTTTATTTCTTAAAAGGTTTAAGTAAGAAAACAATTTTGAGAAAGGTAATTAAGAAAGAAGTTTTGAAGAGGGAAACTTGATTGGAATAGGAGTTCAACATCACACAAAGGACCAGGGATAGTCCAACAATCAGAAGCAGGGGTAATGGGATGTGAGGGACAAATACAGAGCATGTAAGGGCAAACATGTAGCAGGAAGAAACACATATATGCATGCAATCAGAAGCTCTTAAGGGTTCAGAGGATCAGGGTTACAATAAAGTACCAGATTAGATTAACGCCAAACAACTAAGACCATGATCAAACTAATGTACCAGTCATAGGCATGGAGATTCACATAAAAAGAAGTTGTTAAGTATACAGAAACATGCTGGTCATAGACAAGTAAAGCATAAACTTAACAGGCAAAGGGGAATTCAGGATCCTAGTTACATGTTGAAGAACATAATAATAAGTAAAAGTAAATTAGAAACACAGTGAATTGCAATAGCAACAGAAAACATGTTGGTTTGAGAACTGAAATCTGAATTAGAACATACCAGTGAAGTGAAGAAAGCAGTAATACAAACAGGAAGTAGGAGATGCACAATAGTTAGCCTTGGCTTGCAGCTGGCTAACTTAGAATAGTAGTAATTAGCACAGAAGAGAGAGAGAGAGAGTAGAGAATTTTTTAATTGTGTGTGTGTGAGAGAGAGTTGGATAGATCAATTCGTGTCTGTGTGTGCCATGGAACGAATAGAGTATATATAGTTTTTAAAATAGGCAGAAATACGGTAAAGTCCATAGTCAAGCAGTAAAATAAGGAATTAGAATCAATCAACACAAAATCAGTTTAAGTTCTTCCCTTAATTAAGGGGTTAAATTCCAAACGGTACTAAACATGTTATCAATAAGGTAATTTCAGCATAGTAAAAGTAGGAGACATTTGATCAATAAGGAAAGACACCATATGAGGCACATAAGAAAATAAATTTCAGCATGGTAAAAGTATAAGGCATGTAATAGAGGCTAAGTTCAGAATATTCCAATTAAGGAAGGCACATGTAAATTAATTTAGTAGAATTATTCATAAAAATAAGGCAAGAGATAATTTAGATTCTGAAAATCAGTAAGGAAACCCTAGAATGAGGTTCTAATTACAGGAAATCTGCATCAATTAGGGAGAATATCACATATTTAGGGGAATACTTAGAATCCATAGAGAATAGTACTAATCACAAATTCAAGTGGCAAATAGAATTGACTTAAGCGGAATAAACACACATTAGGAAAAATTAGAAACTTTAATCACAAAATAAGGGATTTACATCAGAACATAACAAATAATTAAAGTACATAGCAGAACAAACATGTTTTAGGTAGAAGTGACGAAGATTCAAATACCCTAACAACAAACATAGAGCAAAAATAACAAAATCACGCAGTGTTTATGAAGGAAAAGTAGTCATACTAGAACAGGTAAAATATTATCGCAAAATAAACTCAAAATCGCGGATTGAAACTAGAAATTTGGGGGTTTTAGCAAAATGAATCAAACAAAAGGGAAAAATCTTAAATCATGTTTAAGCACGATGAGAATCATAAGATAATGCTAGGAAATCGGAAAGAGAACTATTTTGAAAAAGGTTTTAAAAACCCTAGTTCGAAAAAATGAAGAATAGTTTAGGAAGCTAAAAAATCTTTAAAGAAAAAATGGAAAAAACTCATAATATGTATAGATTTGTTACAGATCTAAAAGAATCGGGAGGTTTAGAATTTAGGGTTTCAAGCGAGAACCCAGAGGGGGGAAGAAAACTGAAAAGTCACCGGTTTTAATTGAAAAACGGTAAGATCTTACTCGGACGGCCATTGATGGCCGGAAAAAATGACATGAGATCATAGGAGGCGAGTGAACCGCCTTTGGTTTACTTGAGGTCTTCAAAGGCAGTGACACATGTTAAGGATGGAGCCATGAGGCCGTGGGTGGTGAAACCACCATGTTTTTCCGGCAAGGCGATGGTCGGAGAAGAGGAAGATAGGCTCAGCAGGTGGAGCGTTTAGAGAGAGATGAGAGAGATGAGTCGGCGGAGTGAGGGAGTAAAAATAAGAGAGCGGGAGGGTAATCTTTAGGTTTAATTATGGAAGGGATTATATGGACCGTTGATTAGATTTGATCAACGGTCGAGATTGCATCACGGTTGGGCCGGGTAGTATAGGAATTGGGCTTGGGTCTGTTGGGTTATTTCGATTGGGTTAGGGATTAGGCCAATTTTAGGCTAAAATTGACATAATGGTCAGATTTTTAAATACCCACTTAAATTAGCTAAAAAAAATTATAAAAATAGCTGATAATTATGAAAAAATGAAATTGGTGCTTAGAAGACAATTTAAAATGATTAATTAGTATTTAAAATATAAAATGACTAATTATTGGATAAAAAATAGTATAAAACATGTGATTAGGCTATAATTACAAAGTTATTGCAGTTGTAGCCAAAGAATGTCAATTTGGCTAATTGTGAAATAATTTGGTCTTAATAGGACCAAAAATAATACATTAAATCAAGAAAGGTCTTTGAAATAATTTGTAATGCGATTTTGTAACTAATTATTGGAAATAAAATGCTGGATAAATTAAAACAAATTAGTAAAAATATAGAAAAATACCAATTGCTATGAAAGCATGATTGTGAAGGTATATATGCAAATTAAAAATACTTTGAGGAAAAATTGGTATCTACAGCTGCCCTCTTTACCCGGGAAGGATGAAAGAGTTGTCGGGTAAAGATATGACGACCAATTTTGACCGGCGAAACGATTTGGGAGAGATTTTGGCTGCACCCTGGTTTCTGAGCTGCCTACGTATCCCTAGTTTTACAGGAATCAGGACGTATGTAGTTCAGGAGCCACCGACGAAGCATACCGTTGGAGCTTTTACAAGAACAGACGCAACAAATAGGACTGATTGAATGAACGACTTACAGGGTAATTAAGAGAACTGGGGTGGGACCGCGCCTGCCATGATGGCTGTTGCTTGCCGGGTTACCTGAATGAGTAACACAAGCATATCTTGCGTAATTTAAACATGATGCAAATTTCCGTTGGACTATGAATGCTGTCTTTGGATGGTTAAGGATGACGTCTTTAGACAATGATGTCCTGGGCCATGAATTTCTTGATGCAGGATTCGCATGCCATGAAATGATGTTCTCGGGCCATGAAGATGGTGCCTCCGAACCATGATACCTTTAAATAATGATATGCAAACTAATAAAAGAGATCCTCAGGCCATGACATGGTGTTCTCGGGCCATGAGGATGGTGCCTCCGAATGATGACGCCTTTGGATAAGTTGGCAATATTTCAGCCCATGAAGATGCAATAGTATGATGCTGACAAGGCAGAGCTTAGCCTTGCGAATTAAAGGGGCAGAGCTTAGCCCAAAAGGAATGCACAGTAAATAATGCTAGAGGCATTGGTTGCTTTTGAGAAGTAAATGGAGGTAGCGTTTAACCTCGGAAGGCAGAAATGTAGCCTTATGCAATATGCGAGGGCAGATGGAGGTAGCGTTTAACCTCGGAAGGCAGAGAGGTATCCTTATACAATATGCAAATGCAGATAGAAGCAACGTTTAACCTCGGAAGGCAGAAAGGTAGCCTTATGCAAGATTTAAGGAAGGACAACATAAATTCTTAGCTGGTGTTAAATTTTGGTAGAGCATTGTGATAATGAAGCATCGTTTGTGCTGATAATAAATGTTAGCATGACGAGTTTGAGGAACAATGTCTGTTCTTTGAGCGTATAATATGTTTCGAGGCTTTTGCAATTTTGTGCCTGCATCCAAAGAAAGATCATGAGTTTTGTAAAGGGAAGGTTAGTTCGTATCCCTGCTGACTTTGCTCGACTTGACGGCTTGATCTGATGATACTGTATGTATTATTGGGGTAGCGTTGCTAAACAAAGTTGTTTCACAAACAAACATGCATGATTTTGTAAAAGCATAATGTATAATAAAAAAAAGTAATTTTTGGATGAACCGACGACCGTGACAGGGCTCGGGACATTACAACCTCTCCTGCTATGGAATTTTGAGGGCCCTCCTCAAAATTCTGCCCCAATTTGATTGGTTGACGTTTCTGACTGCTGCTCATGCGGTGATTGGCTGAACTTGCTTCGGAATTTTGAGGGGCCTCCTCAATATTCTTCCCCAATTTCCAATTGTGGGGAAAAATGAGATTTTTATTGAATTGTGACCGAACTCATAGGGCTGCGTACGTATTCCCTCTTAAACAGGAATCTAGTCAGGCGTAGTTCAATTTACATCATCATTGAGAAAGCATAATATTACACATAGTAGCATTTAACTGCATCTGAATTGATTGACTTTGGCCAGATTTCTCCGTCCATTTCTGCGAGTATAAGTGCTCCTCCTGTCAGTACCCAGTGAACCATATACGGACCCTGCCAGTTGGGAGAGAACTTCCCTTTGGCTTCGTCTTGATGTGGAAAGATCTTCTTCAGCACCAGCTTACTTTCTTGTTGAAGGCTTTGGACATTCTGTTCTGACAGAGTTGACCATGACAGACTGCATTCATTCTCTTTCGGTCTATGAGGGCTAGTTGCTCATAACGGCTCTTTACCCATTCTGCGTCACTGAGCTCAGCTTCTTGTATAATTCTTAGAGATGGAATCTCAACTTCGGCAGGAATAACAGCGTCAGTACCATAAAGTAGCATATAGGGAGTTTCCCCTGTTGAGGTGCGAACTGTGGTGCGATATCCCAATAAGGCAAATGATAACTTCTCGTTCCACTGCTTGTGCCTTTTTATCATCTTTATTGGTATCTTCTTGATGTTTTCTGAATCTCCCAGGTTGATGTTTTCAGTCTCGTCCAGTTTGGACTTAGGTTTGTTCTCAAAATTCTCAACTTCTTTGACGATCTCGTCAGGTATGTCATCTTCTTCTGAATCTACGTCCGTTTGCTGCGTTGTCTCGTTGCATGTCACAGTCATCGGTTCATCAAGACAGGTAATAGTAATGATGTATACGTAAATCAATGAGAGAAAAATGATAGCAATAAATATTGATTCATAAAAAAATAAAAAATTCTTTTGATAAATTGGATAATTGTTTCGAACATTGAGGATCTTATTGCAGGAATTAAAAAAATGTGAAAAGAAAAAATCATTTTAGTAAATAAAATAGTAAGTAATACTTGTTTTAGCCTTGCTACCCCGGGACTCGTCGGGCCCTGGATCTTGTGTGAGATGACGACGATGCCAGAATGCACGAACTAACCTTTGGGGAGGGGAATAAATAAATAAATAAAGAGGAAAACCAAAACAAAAGTAGCCAAGTCAGTGAGAATAATTAAAAGTATTGCGGTATTTAAACACATAGTGTGGGAATGTAAAGCGCGTCCTAATTTGGGGACCTCTTTTGTGCCCGAGGTAGGCCTAGCGACAAGTTGATTTGGAGAACTTAGATGCCAAAATGCCTCATTTCATTAATGTAGAAATAGACGAATCCAAAACGACACTAAAATAGTAAGCAGGAAATAAAGTCACTAATGGCCATTGGCCTTATTACATTGATAAAAACGAAAAAACTGAAATCCTATCCTACTTGGTCCCAGAAGGACCTTCCCCAGACTCGACATTCTTGCTTTCCTTGTACAGTTTTCCCAGCTAGCGAAGTCCTACCAATAGGTAGGTTCTAGCTAGGTATCTCCCTGCAGCTCCCTCGGCCTTTTGACAATCTTCAACTCTTTTGATGAACTTTTCTTCCAGCTCGACTATACCTCGTTCCAAGTACCCCAACCTCTTGTTGGCGTTGATAACCATGTACTTCCATTCCTCGATCAGTTTTTTTGTTGGACTCATGTATCTTTTGGGTGGTCATCCTCATTTTCCCGGATCGTTTTGCGCAGTTGGTTGTATTTGACTTGTGTCTCAGCCCTTTCAGCTATAACCCTGTGACCTCGGACGTACTCTGGCTTGCTCTGACCACCCAGATCCTCTTCTAATCAACCAAGATAGAAATTGTACAAATGGCATGATACCTGTCTGGCTCGATGGTGTCTTTCTCAAGTATAAATTTGCAGTGCCACAGGTGCTGAGCTTGGCACTTGTGAGCACTGTCATTATTTTGAAAATCAGCTCGAAAATGGCTCATCTTCTCGACCCTAGTGATGAATTTCTTCCTTCCTACTTTCCTCATAACTCAAAGAGGGATGTAAGGGTATGTCCCCCTTAGACCAATCAGTATCAGAAATGATGCATCTCGGGATCAAGTGATGAACTCATCCATCGGGAACCATTCAAACATCCATTGAACCTGCTCTTCAGTCAAGTTATCAAAAATCTCAACTCATCCCTCGGCATTTTCAGGCCGAGCGAACATGTCAGGGATATAATTCATTCGCTTTGGATGATGGAAAGCGATGTGGTCATCCCACATTCTGCGGTGAATGTCTTGTCGATATTCGCCTCTTTGAATATGTTCCTTGAGATAAAGTTGAAGTAAGAAATTGCAACCTTCGAAATTCTTTGCTCTTTGTTGACACCTTTCTAAGGCCCCCGATATATGTCTGCAACGATTATGGGCACAATGCTGAAGTCTTGCCCATTTACCTATGGTCTTAGTTACCATGGCTAGCCTAGTATGGATCCTTTCCTTCTTCATCGGGAACACGTTCAAACCAAAAACAAAACATAAACACAAACACTTGGCGATGGACGTGTCCCAGATAGGTGATAGCAAACTCGTCATGGTAGGTACGGTATGATTTGCTGTAGCCGTACCTTTCGTACAAGTTGTCAAAAGGGAATGTACAAATCCTCCAAACATGCCAATTCTGCGAACTTTTTCGGACCCATCATTTTGAGGAAACTTTTGCCTGTGCGGTTCTCAGGCAGCAACAACCCTGGAGTCTCCCATACTAGGCTAGCCAGCCCTCCTATCTCTTCTATCAAAGGCGTCATTTCGATGTTCCCAAAGCGGAACACGGACCTTTCACGATCCTAGAACAGGGTAGCATCCTCTACTATAATTTTGTTAGGCTGGATTACCAGGAGAGATGGTAGGTTACCCAAGTGTTTCCTAACGATAGCTTTGTCGCTAGAGAGAAGATCTTCCAACCAACTCAACAGTTTTGGGTGGATATTGGAGACCATGCCGAATCAGGGGACTTCGTGCCTCATTTTTTCTGCAAAGCAAATAAGGTTAGGCCCTTACCCCACTGGACTCGACTATTTATCGTCAATAATTAGCAGGAAGCATTTAGTTCTCCAAATAAATGCACAGAACGTGAGGGCGTCCGTTTGGTGTTTAGGGAAACCCAGTGGACTTTTGGATAAGGCTATCTTAAAAGCTATCGTTCAGATGACACTTTAGCTCGACTAGATTTGACCATGATGCATGCAACAGTGCAAATAGAGTAAGGTTTCTATGGGGTTTTAGACCGGTACCCTTGAGCGGACAACTCAAGGGGGAAGGGCACGGAACCGTCGACTGCACCGCGGATCGACTAGTCTTACTGCAAATAAGCCTTTCCGAATTTAGTGGGTAATAATATAGGAAGAGCGCAACCACTCATCAAGTGTTGCTATAGTATTTTGTTTGGCACGAGTGGAGTATGAATGTTGAGCATGATTATGAAATAATAAGTATTAAAACAATTTGTCACGTACTTGCACGTTAAAGAAAGCGGTAAAAATGGTAGTAATGATTTAAAACAGTTACAAAAGGAAATAAAGAGACATGTCAGCTTCGTCTTTGAAGAAAAGTAAATACCCAAAGTAAAAAATTAATTGCATGTAAAGGGAATAGGAAAGGGTGCAGGTATTTAAAAGGCACAAATTCACAAAACAATTTGAAATGGTAAAAGCCTGGATATCCCCAACAGAGACGCCATGCTGTCGCGCCCCATTTTTTCTTCGCGGAGATCGGATTTATGACATTGGTTGGGAAAACTCGTTCCTTTTGGGAAAGGGGTTTGCATATTTTGAAGAGTCGCCACCTAACGATTTTAATGGTGCGTTAGGGCACCTAAGGGGTTCAATTACAACTACGTTACTAACCAGAGATTAGGTAAGGGATTGAAATTATCCTAAGGGGAAGGTGTTAGGCACCCCTCAGGATCCACAAGTGTGGTTGCTGGCCAAATGGTTTCGTGAATTTGTACAATTAGCAAATAACAAGTAAAGGCTCAAATAAGAGAGGATTTAAGTCTTAAGCATGCAAATGTTTAAAAAAAAAACAGTAAAGAAGATTAGCTTTCAAAAAGGATTACGAGCTAAGCATATATAAAAGGTGTCCTAGGTTTATAATAATATGGATCACATCAATGCAATACCCGGTAATCACTCCTCGAAGAGGGGCTACACGTAGCATTAGCGCACCGGTCATCATATCCATATTCTACCCTTCTGTCCTCGTAAGGTTATTAAAAACGAGTGTTGGTCTCGAACTCTATTGCATGCTGTTACACGTCCCTTCCTAACAATCCCGGAGGAAATTAGGACTCCTATCTTAAGGGAGGTGCTAGGCAGACCCTTAGGTTTTAAAGGTAAAATACTAAGGCGACACATAGTAAAACATATAGGACTTCAATTAAGGGGAGCATGGAAAGCAAATAAAAGGCTCAAGTATACCTCCACAGATAGTACACATAAATAGCATATCTCATACACAACTAAGGTCCATATTAATTCAGAATCCTAGAGCATGGTATCTAGGTGATAACACAAAGACAGATTTATTGCATAACTCAGAGAGGAAGTCATAATCAGGCTTGCCTACTAGTTTTACGCATGCTGACAGATAAACATGATCACAAAGACAGTTCTGATTTTTATTTTTTTAAGTTAATTACCTAAGGCTTGCCTAGGTGTAGGATAACGTGCAACAGGTATTCAGATTTGTTAACGACTCCAGGTTATTTATAGCTAATAACCTGTAATTCTAGGTGTTGAAGATGTGCAAGGACTAATTACCAGAGTCTTAGAACACGGGACTGTTATGTATTTAGACTAAATGCAGTTAAATAGATACGATCCTATAGCATGATATCTAATGCAGCATGATGCATAATAACTTAAACATGATTTCTAAATGCTCATAGAATCACAGCATTAGGCACAGTTTTAGGAATAACATAGGTGGCAGATTTTTAATGGTTGTTTACCTAGAACAGTTTCTCTATGTGTATAGCATGATGAGACATGATTGCAGTTTATTTATCATAGGACAGTACTTCTAGTAAAGTTTCAAAATATGGGCAGAATCACGTAGTAACAACTTATTTTATTTTAATAATTTATCATATAGGCACGATTTCTAATCGTAGATGAGATGTGGAATACACATAAATCCTATGTAGCATGATATCTAATGCATGGCATGGTGTACCTAAACATGGCTGCTATTGCACATAGAGAAAGTAAAATTAGAAGCATGGTTTCTACCCTTAATTATAGTACATCATGCATATCACCCATCCATTTTCACTATCCGACCCCAGAGTTGTTTACAATTAATTATTACAGACCATTGAATATGAATTACACAACTGAAACAGAAGAAAAATAAGAAGTTAACTATAGGGAGCCTACATAATAGGCTCAACTCTCCAGGTCCTCAATGCCAGGTACTATTTCACAACCTTCTCATAATCTGGGTGTGTCAGAGTTCCCTAAGGACCTCAAGGGCTCCCGGGCAATGCTCACACTCAGATTTCATAGCCAAAATAGAGTAAGTGCAGTGTAGAATGGCCAACCTTTGTGTGTCAAAGTTCAGAGGGAGCTCAAGGGTCCCAAGGCAATGCTCACACAGAAGGGGCAAAACATAGACTTCTAAGATTATATGTGAGACTGCTTTTTATTTTTTAAAAGGTTTAAGTAAGAAAACAGTTTTGAGAAAGGGTAAATAAGAAAACAGTTTTGAAGAGGGAGACTTGATTGGAATAGGAGTTCAACATCACACAAAGGACCAGGGATAGTCCAACATCAGAAGCAGGGGTAATGGGATTTGAGGGACAAATACAGAGCATGTAAGGGCAAACATGTAGCAGGACGAAACACATATAGGCATGCAATCAGAAGCTCCTAAGGGTTCAGAGGATCAGGGGTACAGTAAAGTACCGGATTAGATTAACACCAAACAATTAAGACCACGATCAAACTAATGTACCAGTCATAGGCATGTAGATTCACATTAGAAGCAGGTGCTAAGTATACAGAAACATGCTGGTCATTGACAAGTAAAGAGTAAACTTAACAGGCAGAGCGGAGTTCAGGATCCTAGTTGCATGTTGAACAACATAATAATAAGTACAAGCAAATTAGAAACACAGTGAATTGCAACAGAAACAGTAAACATGTTGGTTTGAGAACTGAAATCTGAATTAGAACATACCAGTGAAGTGAAGAAAGCAGTAACACAAACAGGAAGTAGCAAATGTACAATACTTATCCTTGGCTTGCAGCCGGCTAACTTAGAATAGTAGTAATTAGCATAGAAGAAAGAGAGAGCATAGAGTTTTTAACTGTGTGTGAGAGAGAGAGCTAGACAGATCAATTCGTGTCTCTGTGTGCCATGTAACGAATAGAGTATATACAGTTTTGAAAATAGGCAAAAATAAGGTAAAGTCCATAGTCAAGCAGTAAAATAAGGAATTAGAATCAATCAACAGAAAATCAATTTAAGTTCTTCCCTTAATTAAGGGGTTAAATTCCAAACGGTACTAAACATGTCATCAATAAGGTAATTTCAGCATAGTAAAAGTAGGAGACATGTGATCAATAAGGAAAGACACCATATGAGGCACATAAGGAAATAAATTTCAGCATGGTAAAGGTATAAAACATGTAATAGAGGGTAAGTTCAGAATATTCCAATTAAGGAAGGCACATGTAAATTAATTTATTAGAATTATTCATAGAAATAAGGCAAGAGATAATTTAGATTCTGAAAATCAGTAAGGAAACCCTCGAATGAGGTTCTAATTATAGGAAATTCGCATCAATTAGGGAGAATATCACATATTTAAGGGAATCCTCAGAATCCATAGAGAATAGTACTAATCGCAGATTCAAGTGGACAATAGAATTGACTTAAATGGAATAAACACACATTAGACAAAATTAGAAACCTTAATCACAAAATTTGGGATTCACCTCAAAACATAAAAAATAATTAAAGGACCTAGCAGAACAAACATGTTTTAGGCAGAAGTGACGAAGACTGAGAAACCCTAACATCAAACATAGAGAAAAAATCACAAAATCAAGCAGTCTTCATAAAAGCAAAGTAGTCATACTAGAACAGGTAAAACATTATTGCAAAATAAATTCAGAATCGCGGATTGAAACAAAAAATTTGGGGTTTTTAATCAAAATGAATCAAACAAAAGGGAAAAAGCTTAAATCATGTTTAAGCACGATGAGAATCATAAGATAATGCTAAAAAATCGGAAAGAGAACTGTTTTGAAAAAGGTTTTAAAAACCCTAGATCGAAAAAATGAAGAATCGTTTAGGGAGCTAAAAAATCTTTAAAGAAAACATGGAAAGAACTTATAATATGCATAGATTTGTTACAGATCTAAATGAATCGTAAGGTATAAAAGTTAGGGTTTCCAAGCGAGAACCCCGAGGGGAGAAGAAAACTGAAAAATCACCGGTTTTAACCGGAAAGTGGTAAGATCTTACTCGGACGGCCATGGATGGCCGAAAAAAATGGCATGAGATCACAGGAGGAGAGTGAACCGCCTCTGGTTCACTTGAGGTCTTCAAAGACAGTGACACATGTTAAGGATGGAGCCATGAGGTTGTGGGTGGTGAAACCACCATTTTTTTCTAGCAAGGTCGGAGAAGAGGAAGATAGGCTCAGCAGGTGGAGCGTTTAGAGAGAGATGAGTTGGCGGAGTGAGGGAGTGAAAATGAGAGACGGGGAGGGTAGTCTTTAGGTTTAATTATGGAAAGGATTATCTGGACCGTTGATCAGATTAATTAATGGTCGAGATTGCATCAGGGTTGGGCCGAGTAGTATAGGAATTGGGCTTGGCTCTGTTGGGTTATTTCAATTGGGTTAGGGATTAGGCCAATTTTAGGCTAAGATTTAAATAATGGTGGCTAATTGTTAAATACCCACTTAAATTAGGTAAAATAATTTATAAAAATAGTTGATATTAGAAGATAAATTAAAATAATTAATTAGTATTTAAAATATAAAATGACTAATTATTGTATAAAAAATAGTATAAAACATAGGCTATAATTGCAAAGTTATTGCAATTGTAACCAAGGAGTGCCAATTTGGCTAATTGTGAAATAATTTGGTCTTAATAGGACCAAAAATAATACATTAAATCAAGAAAGGTTTTTGAAATCATTTGTAATGTGATTTTATAATTAATTACTGGAAATAAAATACTGGATAAATTAAAATAAATTAGTAAAAATATAGAAAAATATCAGTTGCTATGAAAGCATGATTTTGAAGGTATATATGCAAATTAAAAATATTTTGAGGAAAATTGGGTATCAACAACAAGTCCTAAAGATAATTTTCCGTTACCCAATATACACATACTGATCGACAACTATGCCAAGCATGAACTCCAATCCTTTGTGGATTGCTTCGTGGGATATCATCAGATCTGGATGGATGGAGAGGATGCCGAAAAGACATCCTTTATTACACCATGGGGAGTGTATTGTTACAAAATGATGCTGTTTGGCCTAAAGAATGCTGGAGCCACTTATATTAGGGCCATGACAATCATTTTCCACGACATAATACACAAGGAGATAGAGGTGTACGTTGATGACGTCATCATCAAATCTAGAAGAAGTACAAATCATATAGCAGACTTGAGGAACTGTTTTGATCGGCTTCAAAGGAATAATCTGAAAGTGAATCCTTCAAAGTGTGCCATCGGAGTCCCTACCAGAAAATTGCTAGGATTCATCATCTGTCGCTGAGGGATTGAATTAGACCCGTCAAAGGTCAAATCTATCCAGGACTTGCCACATCCAAAAAGTAAAAAAAAATGTGATGAGCTTTTTAGGGCGTCTCAACTACATCAGCCATTTCATAGCACAATCAACCGTGATCTGTGAGACGATCTTCAAAATGTTGAAGAAAGATGCTGCAACAAGCTGGACCAAAGAATGCCAGAAAGCCTTCGACAAAATGAAGGAGTATTTATCTAAACCACCTGTTCTGATCCCACCAGAACCAGGGAGATCTTTGCTGCTTTATCTGTCCGTGCTAGATGGGGCTTTTAGTTGCGTTCTAGGATAACATGATGAGACTGGGAGAAATGAGCATGCAATATATTATATGAGTAACAAATTCACACCTTACGAAGCCCGATACTTTTTGCTAGAGCGCACCTGCTGCCTTTTGACATGGATAGCTCAAAAGTTGAGCATTATTTCTGTGCTTACACCACATATCTCATATCAAGGATGGATCCGCTAAAATACATCTTCCAGAAACCCATGCCTACGAGTAAGTTAGGAAAATGGCAGTACTACTGAGTGAGTTCGATATCATCTATGTAAATCAGAAGATGGTTAAGGGGAAAGTGTTGGCTGATCATCTGGCAGAAAATCCTGTTAATAGAGAATACGAACCACTAAAAATGTATTTTCTCGATGGAGTAGTATCATTCGTAGGAGAAGAAATCACCGAATCCTATGATGGTTGGAGAATGTTCTTCGATGGAGCTTCAAACTTCAAAGGAGTGGGTATTGGAGCAGTTTTAGTGTCAGAAACAAGTCAACACTATCCAGTATCTACAAAACTTAGGTTTCCATGTACCAACAATATGGCAGAATATGAGGCTTGATCTTGGGACTCAAGTTGGACATTGACATAAATGTTCAGGAGTTGCTAGTAATTGGAGAATATATATTAACATATACGTACTATGTACAAGAGCTGATCAAGAGGTTCACAAAGATAGAGTTCAAACATGTTTCGAGAATCCAGAATGAGTTCGTAGATGCATTGGCCACTTTATCTTCCATGATACAACACCTAGACAAGAATTTCATCGATCCTATCCTAGTAGGGATTCATAATCATCCGACTTATTATGCTCATGTTGAAGAAGAAACTGATGGAAATCCATGGTTCCATGACATCAATGAATATTTGGCAAAAAGAGAATACCCGGAGCACACAAATCATACTCAGAAATGCACACTCCGAAGATCATCCAAACACTTCTTCCAACGCGGAGGAATTATGTACAAAAGGACTCTAGATTGGGATTATTACGGTGTGTCGACACCAAGGAAGCATCCAAATTGCTCGAAGAGATACATGCCGGAACTTGCGGACTGCACATGAATGACTTTGTCTTAGCTAAGAAGATATTAAGAGCAGGATATTTTTGGATGACTATGGAAACAGACTGCATCAGGTATGACCAAAAGTGTCATCAATGCCAAGTACATGCTGATATGATACGAGTGCCACCAAATAAACTCAATGCAACAAGTGAAACTTCTCCTTTCTCTGCTTGGGTCATAGATGTCTTCGGTCCAATCGAACCCGCCGCTTCAAATGGGCACATGTTCATTCTAGTTGCCATGGACTATTTCACAAAATGGGTTACAGCCGCATCTTACAAGGCTGTAACTAAGAAGGTCATCACAGATTTCATTAGGGATCGTATTGTTTGTCAATTCGGGGTACTGGAATCAATCATCACCGACAACGCCCCAACCTTAACAGTGATTTGATGAGATCCATGTGTGATAAGCCTTGTCCTGTCCTATCTTTGCATATGACCAAACATCATGTCTTTGCATTTCATGGGCTGAAACATTGCCTTTTTGTCCAAAGGCGTCATAGTCTGAAGTCATCATCCTCATAGCCGAAAAATATCATTCCATGGCCCGAGGATCTCTCAAAAGTGCACATCATTATTCAAAGGCACCATTATCATGCACCGAGGACATCATTTCATGCCTGCGAATCCATTATCACATGATTCATGGCCCCGGACGTCATGGTCTAAGGACATCATCCTCACCGTCCAAAGAAAACCCCTATGGTCCAAAGGGAATCTGCATCATGTTTAAATTCTAGCAATAATCCATATATACTTACATGCATCGTGTTTTAAGTTTTGCAGGTAATCCAGGAAGTAACCGTTCTCCTAAAGGGAGCAATCTTCACTCCGATTTCCGTTCAACATTCACATCCTGCAATTATTTCAAACGTAACCAGCCACCATCAGTTACCCACTTTTACTCGATAACCATTCAGATACTTGTTCTGAGATACATCCATATTGTTTCAAACTCACATTCACAATTTCGTATAAAATCATCTGATATTGTCCTACCCCAAAGAACCCTTTCCGAAGCATACGACCATTCCTATAACAACTACATCGGTTTCGTCCGCCGTTGGATCTAGAACTACACACGACCTAATTCCTGTAACACCAGGGACATGTAGGCAACTCAAGAACCATGGTTCGACCTCCATTTCTCAAATCACCTCATTCGGTCAAAATAGGTCATCATTTTTGTTACCCTACAACTCTTTCATCATTCCCGGGTAAAGAGGGGCAGCTGTTGATACCTACCTCATATGTTTTTCAAATAATATAAATACTTTTAAAATATCTTTTTTGCATTATTATTTAATTTATAGGATTTACACAAGCATTTCTTATAATGTTTTTATAATTTTAGAGCTTTTAAATTAATTTTCTTGCATTAATTTACATAAAATTTCAGTAATTACCCTTTTAAAATATTTGTGATGACTTAATCACTTAAAATTATTATTTACACTCCTAATACATTTTTGAAATATTTTCACTTTATTTTTATAATTACTATTGTATATTTTGGCTATTCGCATAAGTTTGCAATAATAGCCTATCTTTTGCATTCTTATTGCAATTGACATTTCATGTAAGGTCAAAATAATTTTTTACATTTTTATAGTCTTTTATTATTGTTTAAAGTATTAATTCGCATATAGCATTTTTGTCTATTTATTTAGCTATTTTATTAAATTAATTTCCTTTTAATTTCTATTTAAAAGAGCTGGCCCAATTTTTTAACTAATTTTCAGACCAAAAGGACCAATACCCTAGCCTAACACCAATAACCCACCACCCATAACCGTTTAATTAACCCGCCCAATCTCTTTTTAAAGTCCTGGTTGTTGATCTCTAAGATCAACGACCCACATTTAACCTATCCTTTTAAATTACCCAACCCCTAACCCTAATCCCATTTCCCTCTCACCCGCCGCCCTGAAACCCTCACCCTTCTCTGAAAAACCCTAATCGTCGCCTTCCTAAAACTCTCCGAATCCATCTCAAACATGGATTCTTTCCACGATCAGCTTACCTTATTTGTGTTATCTCGTTACCGTTCATACATTCGTGGTGTTACTTAGTACTTGCTCGATTTTGGCAAGTACTACCTATCCGAATCAAGTGTAATCATCCTCAACCTACATGATTCAGATAAAAATCCGTCTGTATGCACTCTCAACAGGATCGTGTGGGTTCAATTCACCGAGATTCTTGGCTAATTTTTAGAGCATTTGCAAACTAGGGTTTGTCTGATTTTTGTTACCTATTTCAATTCAAAATAGGCTATGCATGTGGCTTTCCTTTTTCCTGCTTAAATTTGAATGATTTTATTTCCCTATTTATATTTAATTGATTGTTTTCCATATTTGTTGTCACAATTTCTGTCACTATATAAACCTCTCCCAGTCCCCTTTAAGACAGACTTTTGGAAATTGATTTTCTTCACTAAAAAAATTGGGGATTTGCTATTCTCTGGCTCTGTATTTTGTATTGGCCGGCTTAAAGCCAAGGCCATTAACGCCTTGTTACTTAACCTGTTCTTAGTGCAAGCATTTTCCTTAAGTTTATCGAAGCTCTTGGGAACTTTGACACATTGGGATTCTGGGTTTTCTGTGGAAGTTTATTATTTACTATTCTTCTCTTAACTGGTGAGTTACTATACTTTGTAATTTAATTCCTATGTATCTATCATTTGCACATGTTTTCACTCCTGATGTTCGTCATTTTAATATGCTTTCCTGGGTTGTTTTGAGTGCAATTCTGTTTGCTTTCTTCAATTTTTAGGTCTCTTTAACTTTTAGCTCCAAGCATGCCTAAACCTGGTTCTATTAAATAGATATTTTCCAAATCTAACTAGTCCATGTGTTAAGAATTACTACTATTTGGGACCTTTACACTAGTTAGTATTTCTTGGTGTTTAATTTTTTCCTTAGGCCATCAATTTTGTTTTTCGAATATGCTTTGCCTACATAATATGTGCTCTCTTTCATTAACTAGTCGATTGTGTTCAAAACTTGAGTATGTAAACATACTATATGGCACAAATCTGTTTCCTATCCTATTCTGAATTGCTGTAATGATATCCTGACTATATAGCATGTTTGATCCTGTTAGTATGTCCTTTATCATGTTTAACCCCCTCCCTGATTCACTAGTAGTTGTAATCTGCTTTTCTCATGTCTAAATGTTGTCCTATTACCAAATTAGCACGACTGTTTCATAACATCAGGACCTATACTTTGCATAATTTGGACCTCTTCCTTTATTATGAATTAGTGTATGCTACTGTCACCAATCCTGCAAACTTGTTCTGCTAATGTATGACTACTTATGCACTAGGTGTCGAAATTGTTCTTCTGAATCTTTGCTAAATTTGTTTTAAAGACCCCTAAGGCATGTTTGATAATTTTCTCTATGTGCTCAACTTGATCTATGTTTGTATCCCCTCAGGTTTGTCTCTCAACCTTGGTTTACTATCCTTCACTTGTCATCTATGCTCTCTCTTGGGTTCTCATTCTTAGCCGGCTGAAAGCCAAGGCTACCTAGGTTCTATTATTGATCATCCTAGTGTGAGAACTTCTCGGGGTCTAATTGAGACCCTTGTGAACTCTGACACACTAGGTCTTAGCCCTTAGTCATTCCCTAAATCTCAAACTACTCCTATTCATCCAATTCCATCCTGTATTTGCTGTATACCTGAATTGGTTGATTTAAATAGTGAAACACTTGGTGCTATGGTTGAATAAATTGACTTTGGGCTCCTTTATGGATTCTGGGGTTGTGTGTTGTATATGGCCCATATTAGAGATTTGCTTAATAAGTTGTGTACATGAGTGTAGTTTGATTGCTCGAGGACGAGCAAATGTTTAAGTGTGGGGTATTGATNTGTTTTAAATATTCTTGGTATAACGTGTTAAGAGATTTGCTTAATAAGTTGTGTACATGAGTGTAGTTTGATTGCTCGAGGACGAGCAAATGTTTAAGTGTGGGGTATTGATGCGAGGCTAGAATTCATAGTTTAACATGTTGGTATGCCTTACATTTTATGTGCTTTAATGATAAAAACACACGTTTTATGTTCTTAATGGAGTCTATTTCATGTGTAGGTGAATTGGAGATGGAAACCGAGCTAAATGGATGCAAATACGTCGAAAATACGCTTAAGAGGTGAAGAGAGAACACCCTGGCATTAAGGGGGCGTTTGGCCCAATAAGCCAGGCAGCCCCTAGCGTTAGGGGGGCGTTAGAGCCCAAACGCCAGGCCTGCCCTGGCCTTAAGGGGGCGTTTCAGCCCAAACACCCGGGCCCTGTAGTCCGGTCAATTCTGAGTTTTGACGAGTTTAAATGTTTTCTGGTTGAAATAGAAGTCTCCTACACGTTTAGGGTTTGTCCTAAACATATAAATAGACCCCTAAAACACAACTTGAAGGGGATTCAAAGGGGATTGGAAGAGACGGACGGCAAGACATCAATTTGTACAGATTTTCTTCATTACTTTGTA